>VDFB02165452.1:0-27889 GCA_007258455.2 Sequoia sempervirens | reverse complement strand
TCGCTGTGATATTTCACTGCAAACAGCCCAGACTCGTCCAATGGACAGCAACAAATGCACCAACAGTTGGAGCGATCGCTATTGGATTAGTGTTCTTCCTCTACATTTGAGAGGGGCAGCTCCCCCATATCATATTAATTTGAGTTTTGCAGGGGTATGCTTTTAGCCAGAAAGAAAAAATGACACACAAAAAGAAAAAAATATAGAGAGAAACCCTATATTAGAGACATAAGAAAATCACCTAGACTTCTCAAGAATAGACTTGAAATAAAAGTGAACAAAAACAAATAGTGACACAAAGTTCAACAGTTTGTGCCCACCACAATAATTGATAAGACTTGCAATTACCCCTTTTCAACATGTAAGATAAATGAGGAATTGATCACACATTAAACATAAGACGAATATGTTATCAAGAAAGAATACAATACCTCAAAGTCTAATAATATTCTTTCAATTCCTATAAGCCAAATACAACCATGCATAGCAGAGAATCTTCAAAGAAAGATTTCAAATTAACATAAGAAAAATTTGCAATATGTGAGGGAAAGTTAGGCAGAAAGTTTTGGAATATTTCTTCAATTCCTCAATGAAAATGAGAACTAAAAATCTCTACAAAAATCCTTGTACAATGGCTGTGTTGAAAAGGTAACCAATAGCCACCAGAAGCTCCTAGATGAAAAACCTCTCTTACAAAGTTGTCTAGATGAGAGGCGAGAAAAAAAAATCCTTTCTATGTATTTTGATTCCATATTTATAGAGTTTCCTTCTTATTTAGGACATAACTGATTCTAGAAGATTAGTTACAATAAAAAAACTTTACACTTACATTTGCATGTTACATTTTACTCATTAGTTAAAAGTTAAGACATTATTAAAATGAACCTTATAATAAAAAGATATATTTCTGCTCGAGATTGATTGGTAAACGACCGTCATAGTATCTTGCATGGGTTGTAGCTGTTTGTCTGTAGATGTATTTTATCAAACATATTTATCATATCATGTCAAAACAATGGAACAAGAACCTCCATATGTTGATTGTTGTTGGTATTGCAAAGGATCAAATGGTGAGGTGGCTTCAATCCACTAAATCTCCTCTTATTTGTTATTATCTTGTTTGAAAAGTTCTTGCATGGCCAGAATCTTTGAAAAACTTGTTCTTGATTCAAATGTTATATTAGTAGGACAACAGGCAGAGTTGGGATTATAGCAGTTTGGTGCCACCAACCATGCACACTTTTTCTTACAGTTCTATGGAAAAAGGTTTAGGTTGTAAGTAAATATCTGAATCAATGGTGCCCTCAGTTGTTTCATCATTATCTCTTATTTGTGTGGATGTTCTTTGATTGTCACAATGTGATTACTAAAGTTTTAATATGTAAAAGATTGTCTTATACTGATTCACCCCCCCTCAGTACAAATGTGTATTTTTCTTCAAGGTATAGGTATTTTTGTGGTGATCCAAGGTCTACCAAATTTATTACTTCTTTCTTTCAACTTATCATCATTGTTGGAAGTGTTAAGTTCTGTTTAAACACTTCTAATTCACAAATAGGTGGGTATATATTGGTGAGTCATCGCTCTTCCTTGCATTCTACTATAAGTATGGCTCCTCAACATTTGACTCACTCTAGTGGTTGTGGCTTTATCTCTTCCTAGATTAGGGACCTTCTTACTCCTTGCTTCTATGGTGTAGTTTTGAGTGGTAGGCTCTCATTGCTAGTGTTCTCCCACTACCAATGGTTCTCTAGCTTTGAATATTATGAATGTTCTCTACAACATTGACTACCTCCTAGGATTTTTGCAACCTGCCCCCCTTAGCTCTAGACTTTCCTTGATGAGCATTCTCTGGCTCAACATTGGTACTCTCATGGTAGCTGATGACATTCTCATTGAATTCTCCAAGCATCTTGAAACATGGATTGTTGAGGATTGTGGTTTTTCACTTGGATAGTCTTCTTTTACTTATTATGTAATAACCACCCTACTTTTTTCCTTTTTTTTGGCCAATTGAAAGACATAACATGAACAATGCAAATAGAGTTTCTTGCTGTTATAAAGTTTTGATTATGAATTTTCAATGCACATAAACTGCTGTCATAAGTTTCATAGAGGATAAACATACAAATTTGATGCTCCAATAATTAGAGTATACAAACATGTGTAATCCAACAACAAAATACCTCAAACAAGGATGAGGAAGTAGATGGCAGGTCTGCTGTTACAGTTTACAGGGTATGTCAGCATCATCATTCCTCATAAATAAGCACCCAACTTCACCCAGCACCCGGATATGGTGATAAAACAATTTGTTGCAGGTCTGATACTGAACACAAGAGCTGGAGTAAGGCTGCGATAAACTATTCGCAGGTCAAGGCAGCCAAGGACCACCAACGTCTCTCAACATGCATAATACTTCTCCTAACAACTCAGATCAGTGATGCATTGATCCAGTAGTCTTCAAACAGCCTTGAAGTACCAAAGAATGGACTGGAATAGGTCTGTCATAGGGTTTCAGTCCTTTCACAAGTCTGTACGGCTACAATATGTGCACACAAACATCCCAAATTTGCCTTCAAACATCCAACAACAAACAATAAATATTAATTTGTCCTCAAACACCCTTCAAAGGTAGAATACTTGGTAACTATGGGTCTGATATATAACTTTTGAGCAATGATCAGGTCTGGAAATGATATTACAACAGGTACTGTTGATTGTATGAACCCCAAGTGGCATCTAATCTGCAAAGTGCACTCCCAACAGTGACTAACAATCCAAACTAGGACTGGACGCCATCACCAAATGATAAATATCAAGTGGCAGCACTTACGCTGGCTGGGTCTCATGTCCAGATTAGATAGGTCAGTATGGCCTGGTTCAGAAGTATGAAACCCTTGAGAAAACCTTGGACTCTACAAACCACCTCAAAATCACCCTAGAAGGGTCACCCAACATTGGAAATCACTGTCATCACTCCCTTGTATGATTTCAGAACCTTAACATGAAATACCAAGCCAACATGAGAGGTACGACTTGAATATCTGGAGCTACATGGTCAACCAATGGAAAATTGAAACACTCTCCAAAACAGCCACAAAAATCTGCAAATAAACTCTAAATACAAACCCAAAATATGAAATAAAAAAACCTTGAAAACCTTCATTTTTTTTGAAACCTTGAATTCACATAAACTGTGAAAACAAAGGTGACCCTGTAATGTCCCCATTTTCGCTTGCCTCAGCATCTCGTTGATTAGCCTATTATTTGACCCTCGTAGGCTAATGGTTTTGGATAGAGGGTCTTGTGAGGTAGATGCCTGGTCCTTTGGTGGCATTATTCTTCTCCGGAGCAAGGTATTGTTCAGGTTTGGCCTTTGCAGAGGATTTGGGACTCAGATATGCGCACTTACTATTTATAGTAAGTCACCAAATCAATGGAGTCCAATGTTACTATTTTTAGCAGGCCACCTAGAGGCGCAGAGGACTCAGTGGTTGATCTCATGGTTCAGATGAAATGGAAAAATACTGTTTAATGAGCAACTTATGTTATTTTAATTATTATTAAAGTTAATCTTTAATAATAATTAATTATTTATTTGAAAAGTGCATTATAATGTTATATTATAACGTTATGTCGATGGGGCCATTAAATGACTTAAAAGACATTAATTAATTGCATTGAAAAGGGCGCCCATCTCATGAGACATTATAAAGTGCAAATATTAAAATATATTTAAACGATGAGAAGCTTCTAGAGGTCGACCTAAGTTATGAAAAAGTATATAAGCTATCGAAGCAAATGAAAAAGGGATCCATTCATGATTTTGACATTTAGCTTTTGAAGAGTTTCGCTGTGGAGAAGAAGAAACCTAGGGTTTTTGCAATTTCTGCAAATCTGGTCATTGAGAACAAAATCTCTCATTGATTTTGCATACCTGAGGTCGTGAACGAACTTCTGAAGGTTTGCCTGTCTGTGGGTTTCATACAAAGGTCCAGATTGTGCTTTATGGGAGAAGAATTGAAGAAGTTTCACAAGGGTTTATTCTCAGAAAATCAGAAGTATTGAATATTATCAATGTTGAACAATTTATTGCTGGCTGTGCTTACTCTTCTTTGGCACAAGGGGATCATTCAGTGCATTTAAGAGGAGTTTATCATCAATAGAATTGTAAGGGATTCAAGTGCAGATCAGAATCTAGAAGGTCAAGCATTGTCGAATGTTGGTATTGCTGTTTGCACTCAATTTGGGAGCCACATGGGAGACATTGAACCAGCTGTACAATTTCTTGCTGGGCCGTACAAGCCCTAGACTGGACGTGTTGCTTGAAGGCTGAAATGCCTTGGGCTTTAGCAATCTTTCATCATGGTGTGGGGCAGCTAAACCTCTGCTATCACTCAACAGCAATTTCTATGTGGAGAAGTCACCCTTCCATTCTAGGCGTGAGGCTTCTAGGTCTTTCTCTTGATGCTGGGTGTATTGATTTGCTGCTACAGGTATTCATATGTTGCTGCAGTCATCTCAGAACACTGCTGAAGACTCAGAACCACTAATGGAGGCCTAATCGGGTATTCTCCTTTTGGTTTTTATGTGTGTATATGTCTGATGCAAGTTCAGAATTACTGCTGTGTGTTATAAACTTCTGTACATGTGAGCATTAGCACTTAATATTGCTCAGAACTGAAAATTCATACTTTGAAGTTTAATTGCAGTGTCTATGATTGTCTGTTACCCTGTTTTTCAAGGGAATGAGTAAAATCTGTGCATGTTTGCAACACTTATGCTTAGAGTGTCTCATTGAATGAAATGCTTATCTATTAGCCAGAAGCAAAAGGAAGTGAAATGCAATTTTCTTTGAGTTTATCATTTGAAGAATATGAATATCAAACCTTTGAGATAATCAATTCAGCTTTCATACAAATTGTTTGACAAAATGTCCTATCTGACAAACTGAAATTACTCAAGCAATCTTGTAAGTCAAACTCAGGTCGGGGGTGGGACATTACAGACCCCGTTGTGGAATCACTCCAACCAGGTAGGGACCATATTTGATATTTGAAACCAGCAACCAAAAGAGGATTTTCGTCCTCAATCGATCTTGGAAGAAGTTGCAATTTTAATCCGACAACATCTTGTTATGTGTATTTTTCTGCATATTTGAAATGAGTCTCAATCCTCCATTTTAGAGAGTTGGAGGAAAAAAAGGCCAATTTAAAATTACAAATAATTCATTTCCCGCCAAAAGCACATTTCAAATTATAAATTGACTTAAGTGCTAGTCCCTTCCCTAGGCATCTACTTTAGGGGAACATAATGTGACTTTATGAAAATAACAATAAGGTAATATAATATAACATTAACATTATAACTTTAGTGTAATATTTAAATACTTCCATTTGAGTTGCGGAGAGCATCATCAAGGCTTTGGAAGCCTAAATATATCATGCCATGATAATACTGAGGCAGTGGGATGATGATAGGTGTCAACTCAGAGACCTGTTAAAAATAGAAGTGCTCTCCAAGAAATTAGGAGAACATGCCAAGAGTCTGAAAACGCTTTTGAAAGTGTTACAACAATCTTGAACACCAACTGAGCTCAATGCCATAAGCAGATGCCACATAAAGTTGAACTTGGATCCTCCAAGATGTTTGGAGTTCTCTTGAGCTCACCTAGAAGCTTATGGGAGAACACGGAACTACCCAAAAGCTCACAAACAATATGATGTAATAAAGGGAACATTACATATTAGATTTGAGGTCTTCCCACTCATTTTTTCTTTTATGGGTGTTCATCTTTTGTTAATTACATTTTGAGGTCTCCCCTCCCATTTTTTCTTTTATTATTCTACTTGTTAGGTGTATGCTTTCTTTTAGGTTAGCTCTTGCTTGTGTATGCATTATGTCTTGGGCTTCATTTTTATCCTTGGTCTTTTGCTAATATATTTGTTGTACTTTCTAATCCTATTGATCTATTTTTGGTCATTTGTGGACATTATCATTTTTTCTTTATTTGTTTATTTTCCTATACCTTAATTATCAAGTTTCTCTAAGACCCTAAATTGCTTAAGGCCTTTACCAGGGCTATAATTATTTGAGTTTTAATATGAAAGAGTCTTCCAAGTACTCTTATTCTACTACTAGTCTCTTTTGCATTAATCTGAGATATACAAAGAAGTTAAGGATAATCACCATCCAAGAGTATTACATAAGGTTATAATAAAATGTTATGCCCATGCAAGTTTCAGCTGTGTACAAAAGAAAAATCTGAACTTTTTGTACAAATAGTGAGTCTTGAGATATATATTAAATTGAACTTTTTTGTACAAAAATGACATTTTTGGTGCAACACATTGAAAGCAAGATTAATTAGGAGTATAAGGACTAATTCTCTAGGAATTTGCAAGAAGTAAAGGGGGAGCCTTGAAGTTTGAAAATTATCTTTGAACGGGTTCTTGTAATGCTGTCTTCAGTGGAACTTTCTGCTTATGTAGTGAATCTTCTATTTTAGGGAGCAAGTTCAGCATTTTATTGTTTTAAATTAGACTCCATTTCCTTTACATCTACCTTAGGTCATGCTGTTTTGCATCTTCTTGAAATTTTGGTAATTTTGAGGATGAAGTTTGCAATGTAACTTCAAGCATGTAGCTGCATTATGAAATGATCCCCCCAAGTAAGTGGACTTCGCCCTAGTTGAATGTTGCAATCTTTGTGCAGACTTAACTTGACAACCATAGCCACCTCTCGCTATGGGAACATGTCCTCACACTTAACTCTTACTCTTCTTCATTTTAGCAAGAGATTTGACCTAATAGCCACTCCCTTATAGCAAGATACAATCTACTGTGACAAATCCTCTCTTTCCACTCTCTTCTACTACCTTGATTAGAGGTGCACGGCCTTCTTTCTTTTTGACATTTCCATGCTCGGGCATAGATCTCTCTATGGTGATCCCAAATTTACTAGATTGATTTCTTTTTACTTTCAATCCATCATAGTTGTCGGAGGCATTAAGGGCCCATTCGATACTATTGATTTATGAACAAAAGGGTATAAATTAGTGAGGGACTACTCTTCCTTTCGATATATTACGACTAAGGCTCTTAGACACCCTTGCTCTCACTCTAGTGGTCATGGCTCTATATCATCTTGGCATTAGTGACCCTCTCTCACCTCTCTTCCATGGTGCATATCTTTTAGGCAGGCTCATGTTACCGTTTTTTCCCATTACTAGTAGTTCTTTGTGGCACTGACCACCTCCTAGGATTGTCCAACATAACGTTCTCAGCTTTGGACTCACCCCAATGGCTATTCTCATATTTTGCATTAGTACTCCCACTATGACCAATGACATTTTCCTTGGCTCCTCCAATGCATGTTGCAGCATCGACACTTGAGGATTTTAGTTCCCTGCCTAGACGACTTTCTTTCATTTACTTCTTTGTGGAATCTTCTCCCTTTTTTAGTTTTTTCCTTTGACTATTGTACTTACTTGGGGGTATGCCTTTTTTTGGTTAGCCCCCGCATGTGTTTGCTTTATATCTAGGGCCTCCCTTTTTAACCCCAGTTCTGTGCTATTGTACCTTTTGTATATTCTAGTCCCATTGATCTATTTTTGGTCATGTATGTACATTAATATGTTTTCTTTCTATACGTAACACTCAAAGTAAGAGCTTTTGGAAGGGTATATACCAAACTCAAATGAATTGTGGTGTAATCCTTAATTTCATAAGATTTATCTAATAATTTTCAGACTGTCGGGTTCAAAATGTAATTTTTTATATCAAATGTTTATTTAGAGAGACAAAAATTGGGTTATGTTTAAGAATATTACTCTCTTGGAAATTAATTGCCCTTTATTTGAATTTTTGTGTGTTGTGAAGGGCAACAACAAATTCGTTACATGGTCCTCGCATACTTTTGAAATTACAGTATATAAAATAATAAAATTAAACAAAAACTGTTCATTCAACCTTTTGTCTGCATTTATGTTTGATTAAAATGAGCCTCAAAAATTGATTACATAAAAAATCAAATCAGAAGACTTCAAAATAATATTTAGCTCATAACTTGATATTCATATGAATGAAAACTCTGAAGTGAAGCCCGATATTACATATTATTTTATGTAGCTTAAGGCTGAGGATGAGCAAAGTGTTTTAAATCATCATCTTTATTATTGTAAAATGTACAATCACTTCTGCCATGTATTATCAACCAGCAAAAGTGTTCTGTATTCTTATTGTAGCTTTTCAATGCTGGCAAATATTTCACTGCTATTACAAATTTTGTCGTGTAAATATTCTGGATTTTAGATTGACTGTTGAATTTTTTGTGAATAGAGTTTGAAGAGATGGTTCAGATAGCAAGGTTAAATGGGAACAGTTTATTCTATTGTCACAAATATGACCCTATTATCAAAGTTTCAAAGAGGCGTAAAAGGGAGCAACGACAGAGAAATTCTGTGGTTTTGTCACATTTTCAAAGCTCTATTATTGCTCATGGGGAAGAAGCACATGGTCATCTTGACGATATGGTATTCTGTATCCTTCTAGAAACAAAGTGAAAACATTCAAATTTTGACAAATGATATGCTTCTAAAAGATCCCCTAAGTTTTTGATTTAAGCATATTCTAATGGGAAAATGGCATGCGTGAGTTCTTAGCTTGTATATGTAACTTTCCTGTATTCTCTTTAATAGTATTTGTTTTGTAATCATATGCAACAATCGCAACCCCTTGTTTGTATGATTAATTTGATATGCAAAATCCAGTTTTTGATTAAATTTCAATTTTCTAGCTTTTCTTCTTTTACTTGACCCATAAGATCAGACATATGCAACTTAACAACAGATATCGATAAAGAAAAGTTATTTGCACAGATTCAGGAATGTGGTGGAAAGATAGCTATGAATCTTTCACAATTTGTAACTCATGTTATTGCAGCAGAACCAAAAGGTTTGGTTGCCTTATGGCTAGTTCATTCATATACGTGCATGGTTTACATTGTTCCCTCTTATAAGTTTTTAATTGATCATGAGATAACTTGGTTTGTTCTTCCCCAGTACCATGTTGTAGGATGCCTGCCAAATAAGTATTTCCTCAAATTCAGTAAATTTGCCTCATTTTATTTGTACGAATGTAACATAATATTTGTTGTTAGTAAGTATGCTCGTGGTTAAAAACAAGTAATTGTTTTTTTCTTAATTTAGTTTCATATATATGTTACTTTTTATTTTTGTGTTATATAGTTTTTACTATTTCTCTTTTGCAAGTTGCTTAGTTTGACATGGAATAGGAGTAAGTTTGTAGTTGATATTCCAAAATCAAAATGTTCATTCCAAATACAAAACTATCTTCGGATATTATTAAATAATATCTTTTTACATCGTTTATAGGCATAGTTTTCAAACTTGCCAAATACTCATGGGACTTGTGAGAACTTGTGCAGAATTTCACTGGCTGAGTAAATTGACCATAGACTACTACCCATTTTCACGTTGTTTCTAGTTTGCAGTGTAAACTCGCCATGAGTATTTAGGGAGTTTGCAATGTGGGCTCACCAAATGTGGTATACAATTTGAGGCAGCAAAAAACATGGGGAAAACTGCAAAAAATGTGAATTTTTGGTGTTTTAAGCAACTTTGCCCATCAAATTTCCTTGGCCAGCATTTGCGAGTTTGTTTGCATGAATTTAAGAAAATTTGAAGTGGATTTGAGGAGAGCAAATTTTTGCAATTTTGGGATTCCAAGTCAGATTTGTCTTGTTTTGTTTTTCCTTTTTCCCAAACATTGCAAAAATATAATTTTTTCCCCAAAATATTAAATTTAGGTTTTAAGCATGCTTTGGAAGCATTGAATTCAATTTTCTTAAATTTTATTGTTGATTTAATTTATTGTTTTGAATGGAAATGTTGATTTTTTTTTTATAGTGAGGTTTAGGTTGTAAAAACTTTTGTTTTGCTTAAATTATGTAGTGCTATTGCTATTCATATATGTTCAAAATGCATTTTATGTTAAGTTTATTTTATCTTTTGGGTTTAAATTGCCATTTTGTAAATATGTTCCACGATGTTTTGAGTATAGGGACAGCAACACATTTTAGGGATGGCAGTCTAGGGGCTTTTTTTGTGGGACGATAGTATATATATACTATCGTCCCACCAAAAAAGTATATATATATACAATAACAACAATAAATTACAACTCTTCATACATATATATATATATGTGTGTGTGTGTGTGTGTGTGTGTGTGTGTGTGTGTGTGTGTGTGCGCGTGCATGCTTGTGCACTCGCGCACGTCTATCTATCTATCTATCTAAGTTGATCATAAGTTACAACTCTTACACACACACATACACATACATATGTGTGTGTGTGTGCGCGCATGCTTGTGCACTCACGCATGTGTGTGTGTAGAAACCCCTGTTTCCGCTGATTCCGAAAACTGACTGCTTTGATTGTTTTTTCTCGTTTTTGCGTTTTTTGAAAGAAAATGCTGAATAAATTTATATAAAATAATGCAACATCGGAAATGATAGAATCTATTGAAAATGTTGATGCCAGTCTATTTATTAATCTTCTGGAATGATTACAAATGAGATCCAATAACATGCAATTTAAAAAGCAACAGTATTTTGATGAAAACCTGATTATTGCAGCAAGCTGAAAGAAAACTTTGTGAACGTTCTGTGATAACTCCTGAATGAAGATATCCCTCTGAATGCAATAGATCAGCTGATATTTCACAGCCTCTGAACTGCAACACTGAAGATGGCTCGTTCTCCAATGCCTGTAGACAATTGAAACCCTTGGCTTCATTCTCCGGAAGAAGACTTGATCAAAATTTGATTTCATAAACATAATTAGCTCAAATCCCAATGAAACCCTTATATCTCCTCAAGAGTTCGAATTTTCTCAATTAGGTTTTATTTAAATAAATTCGAACTTTTCTTTTTAATTTTTCAATAGTTTTCGAAAGCACTTTTAATTATAAAATATAATTAAAAGTGGCCCCTTCAATGATGGGCGACCCCTTTAGCAAAAATCACTTAAGTTATAATAAAATATTATAACTTTATATTATAATGCTCCAATAATTAATATTTAATTAAATCAATTAAATATTAATATCTCCTTCAATATTAACCCGATGCTCGAGCCGTCTGAAGCTGACGAACAATGAAGTGATTTTGAACATAATCCATCCATACTGCTAAAAATAGCAGGGGTCCCACGCTGACTGCCAATAACTGCTAAAAATAGCAATCCGAGCAAATAGTGTCTGAACGAGCCCAAACGAAAGCCAACTGATAACAAATCTGACAATTGAAGCCAAGCCAAGCTCCATCAAGACCCTCTATCCATCCTATCAGCCTACGAGGGTCGCATAATAGGCTAAATCCACCGAACTCTGATGCTCGCAAAATTGGGGACATTACAGTCCGCCCTCCCTGAAATTGCTTGTCCTCAAGCAATCTCTACTGCAAAGAAACCCAACTCCTCGGAAGGCCCAAAATAAGAATTGTGAAGTGTCCCACACATCTCTAACTGTCTCCTGTAGCATCAACAAAAACACAACTGCGCAAGCTATCCCTGGATCCCAAACCCATAGTGAAAGTATGTCGTGTCTGTCATCCTCAGGCTGCCACTGCGCTCTACTGCCTCCAACTTCACCATGTTGTGAGTGGTGAAGTAACCCAATGGGACCCATCCAATACTCAGTGCCAAAACTGTCACCTCCTGGATCCCAATACAATCTGAATTCACATCCATCTGTCATGCGGAGAAAAGAACTTCTAGAAGCATCTGCTACACTGAATCTCTCCCTGTCCTCTGCTAAACCCTCATGAATGTGATAACTGACCAAGCCATCATGCCAACTGACACCGTAGTCATCCTGTAACCATGTACCCATAAGAAAACCTTGTGACATAGAAGTAGCAAACCCAGTTGGATACATATCGGCATGATGTAAAACGGATAGCTGTCCCTGCAAGTGATCCCCCGCAAACAGCTGAGTCGGACGCTTGCAGCTGCTAATCCCATCTTCTGAAGACGGTGAATACCCATCCCACAACGGATGGTATAACTCCGGGGCCAATCCACACCTATGCATCATCAAATCCTGTGTGTGTGGACCAAAGGAGAAGTGATAAACACTCCTCACGATGCAATCAAGATAAAATGCTCCCACCTCTGTCAATGGCTGACCATCATAGTCCTGGGGAAACAAATTAGCATAAGTACAAATCTCCATACTGGATGATTCCCCACATATCTCCTGTGACGACAATGAAGTAGTGACGTGATCTGTCACACAACTCTCGGAAAAATCAACTATCTCATCACAAGAGCTCTCAACCAAAACACTCATCCCAGCTGAATTGACTGCACCAATATCTGTGATAGATGTGACCACATCCTCACTACCACTCATGGATATAAGATCCTCATCAACTGCCTCTGTATGTAATTGTACTGTATCTGCAGCTGGTGGAAACTGTGTCAAACTCAATTCCACGGTAAGCTCCTCCAACCGTGACTGTGACTCTTGAAGGGCCAATTGACTGCTCTTCAATGAGTCCATAGTCACCTCAAGCTCATGAGTGAGCTCATCGACCTGCTCCTCTTTTCCCTTCAATGCATCATAACAAATGCAATCCCACTCGAGAAGAAAATCCCTGTCTGCAAGTAGTTTTAGGTAATTTTGTTTCATAACCCCAATTGCTTCTCGAAGTGCATGTATCTCTGCAAGGGAAAAACCACTATCATCGTGCTCATCTGTCAAAGGAGTACTCCAACCATAGATAGCTAACATCTGACGAGCAACATCAAAATGCTCAATGGTTGTGGCAATCATACTGTCATTCACCTTTAGTTGCCCAACCAAATGATGAGGACTCTGTAGCTTATGACCCCCATACAAGTTGTCCAGTTCACAATCTGCACTATGATATGAGGCTGATTCGTCATCACTCACTTCATGATAAGCAGCATCATGTGTGCTTTCATCCATGCACACCTCAACATCTAAGGTACTGCTGCTTTGTACCTCAAAGGATGGCTCAACTGATAAGGTAGAAGTTGCTGGTATGACAGTATCTTCACACACTTCTACTCTCAAAGTAACTGCATGCCCATCCAAAGCACGATCCTGGGATTCCATATCAACATATGAATCTTCTAGCTTGTTTTCAAAAGTCTGTTCTGGAAAATCAGATTCATCCTGACATGAATCCTCTACATACAATGCATCATTAGTACCCAATTCCGGAGTACTTTCATGTGACAATTCAATAGGATCATTTTGCACATGTGAAAACACTGCTGTCTCATACTCATGCAAAGTTTCATCACCGCTGTCATGAAAATCAGGACTGTTAGGTGTAGCTTCCCTAGGATCAGCTGTATACTGGTCACCAACTGCTGAAAACTCATTGTAGAGGCTTCTTGACACCTCACTTGAAAAGACATCATGTTCAGATTTAGATTCTTCACGATTACTTTGCTGGTTGGTTTTTTTTGGTTTTGAATCCTCATTGGGAGCCCACATTATTCTATGCGCTTTGCCCTTAGGTCTCAAAGGGCAATCATGGTTTAAGTCGTACGGCTTTCCGCAATAGGAACACAACTTCATTTTGTTTTGCGATGTCGGACCTTTGATGATAGGAAGTGAATTGGATCCTTTAGACCAAGTTCTGAAAGCGCCCGTTCTACACGCAACAACCCGCGATTGAGCTTGTATTGGGATTGTTCAAGTTCTTTCAATGCCTGTTTATTTCTGACCAATGTTTTCATGAAGCCCATTTTCGCTGCCAAACTGAAAACCAAATCCAACTGACTTGATTTCAGACCTTCACTGTACTGTCCCTGACTAGATATGATGTAATTTTTATCAGTTTGCTGCCCTGGAATTCTGTCAAACAGTTTCTATACAATTTTCTTCTGCTGTTAAATGATTTCTTTTTCTGTTCCTGGGTTTATGTAATGATATCATGTGCACCAAGGTACCTTCTAAAGACTTAGCAGTGACTTACAAATTCAATGCAATACTGATTTATCAGCAATTACAGAACACCAATGACTGAAATCATTATGAAAATGAATATAGAGCATGTATTGACATATCCACAAACGATTGGTATGCTGCTATTTCACTGTTCTAATGAACTGAAAATATGGACTTACTCTGTCAGCTGCTAGATGTTTTGGTACAGAATTTCTCTGATCAAATGCAAACTTGACATTCAATACATATTACAATACTTACATATAAGTCTGTTTTGTGCTGACAGAATGCACAGTAACTTCAAGCATTTCTATTCAGTCTTTATCTTGCTTAACTCCAACGTTTGTCTGTAGCGGCCTATTAAAAACCGCCACTACAAAATATGCGATCTCCCTTGGTGATTCTGACTTCTTGCACCTGGCGCTTCACATTTGTCTCATATGAGACTTTTCTCCAAATGCGTACTCCATATATTTCTTTGCCACAATTTCGATATGGACTATTTTAAAAATATCCAGAAAACAATTCCACGATTTTTATCCATCCTTTATCAAAACTTGACTTCCCAATTATAATGTTTTATTTGCCTCAATAAGCAAAGACGTCTTTCTTTGATATATCGATTACTTGGAGTTTGTCTTCTGAATAGTAACCAAGCAGAGAGCTCCCGACAGGTGACTAAAAGAAAACCGATTATTCTTTTGACTTATTTGCCCTAACGTTTTTGTCTCATTTGGATTTGTCTCTTCCAGAAATATTCGATACTTCCTCACTACTGCAAAGTCACTAATTTGTCTTATTCTAGAGACCGATAAGAATACATCTATGCACACGGAGAACTCCTTCAGAAAATCAATGCTAAAAGGGACTTTGTCTCTTTTTTTTTTTTTTGAAAGATTTTTTTCCCCTTTATGAAGTCGTAGCTAGCAAGGAGATCGAATCTCCAAAATCGTCTTATGTGCTGAGTCGGCTCCAAAGTGGCTCTTTCCTTGTCTCCATCTAGCGCCTGTCAAAAAGCTACGAATCACATTAATTTCTTTGCAAATGTCACGATATGAGATAAAAGCAGCTCCCGACAAAAATATTGTTTCTGAAGAAAGCGGCTAAGAATAACCACCAACTCTTCTATTCAAGCTGCTCCCGTCTTCCCTTGTATTCCCGTCAAAGATCATACATATGCGTTATCCTTCAATTAGTCATAATCGCATTTAACTTCTTCTATCTGTTGTCTCTCGCAAGCCACGTATGACTCCATAAATATTACAATCGGCCCCCTCAGACTTCTTCGTCACATCTAGCAACTTAACTGTTGCTATAGAAATAAGTTGCCAATTTGTCCTTTCAAACGGTGAGAACCAGGCACACAAACAACATTCGAAATAAATCACCTTGTTTGACAAAGACTATACAATTTCCTTGTGTTGGAGATTCGAAGCAACTCTTGATTTTGTCTTTACTCCTGAGATGAGACAAACTACGACTCCAGCTATGCGACACGATTGTCCAGTTGATAGAATATAAAATGGATAACTGCTTTGTCTTATTCTAGCAAGCCCTTAAAATTATTTTCCTTATTCTATTCAAAAGCAACTATCGATAACAATCAGGATTTTGTTCTCGATATATTAAAACCCTCCAATGCACAAATACGATTTTCTTTACACAGTGAATTTTGTCTCCTCAGGAAGAGATGCGATTACTCCAACTAAAATATTATTTCCATTCTTCACAAATTGGGTGTTTCAAACTGAAATTCTTAGAACAAATGATCAAACCTCTGCAAATCTATTTTCCACCTAGATTTGGCCAAAGGCCATTAAATCTGGCAGAGACCTGTAAAATAGACTTTCCCCTAAATTGAAATGATTCTTGCAACAATGATTTTCCCCAACAGGCTGGCAGGATTCAGGCTCTGATACCACTGTAGAAACCCCTGTTTCCGCTGATTCCGAAAACTGACTGCTTTGATTGTTTTTTCTCGTTTTTGCGTTTTTTGAAAGAAAATGCTGAATAAATTTATATAAAATAATGCAACATCGGAAATGATAGAATCTATTGAAAATGCTGATGCCAGTCTATTTATTAATCTTCTGGAATGATTACAAATGAGATCCAATAACATGCAATTTAAAAAGCAACAGTATTTTGATGAAAACCTGATTATTGCAGAAAGCTGAAAGAAAACTCTGTGAACGTTCTGTGATAACTCCTGAATGAAGATATCCCTCTGAATGCAATAGATCAGCTGATATTTCACAGCCTCTGAACTGCAACACTAAAGATGGCTCGTTCTCCAATGCCTGTAGACAACTGAAACCCTTGGCTTCGTTCTCCGGAAGAAGACTTGATCAAAATTTGATTTCATAAACATAATCAGCTCAAATCCCAATGAAACCCTTATATCTCCTCAAGAGTTCGAATTTTCTCAATTATGTTTTATTTAAATAAATTCGAACTTTTCTTTTTAATTTTTCAATAGTTTTCGAAAGCACTTTTAATTATAAAATATAATTAAAAGTGGCCCCTTCAATGATGGGCGACCCCTTTAGCAAAAATCACTTAAGTTATAATAAAATATTATAACTTTATATTATAATGCTCCAGTAATTAATATTTAATTAAATCAATTAAATATTAATATCTCCTTCAATATTAACCCGATGCTCGAGCCGTCTGAAGCTGACGAACAATGAAGTGATTTTGAACATAATCCATCCATACTGCTAAAAATAGCAGGGGTCCCATGCTGACTGCCAATAACTGCTAAAAATAGCAATCTGAGCAAATAGTGTCCGAACGAGCCCAAACGAAAGCCAACTGATAACAAATCTGACAATTGAAGCCAAGCCAAGCTCCATCAAGACCCTCTATCCATCCTATCAGCCTACGAGGGTCGCATAATAGGTTAAATCCACCGAACTCTGATGCTCGCAAAATTGGGGACATTACTGTGTGTGTGTGTGTGTATGTATGCATTTGTGTGTGTGTGTGTGTGTGTGTGTGTGTACGTGTGTGTGTATGTATGTATGTATGTGTTTGTGTGTGTGTATATGTATGTATGTGTGCGTGTGTGTGCACGCGCGCGTGTGTGTTTGTGTGTATGTGTGTGTGTGTGTGAGCATGTGTGTGTACGTGTGTGTCTGTGTGTATGTTTGTGTGTTGTATTTATGTCTGTGTATATGTGTGTCTGTATGTGTGTCTGTATGTGTATATATGTGTGTGTGTATGTGTGTGTGTAGGTGTGTATGTATGTATGTGTGTGTGTGTGTGTGTGTGTGTGTGTGTGTGTGTGTTTGTGTGTGTGTATGTCTATTTGTATGTGATTGTATGTATATGAAACAAAGAAAATAGGAACCCTAGGTCTAATGCTTAAACCTAGGATTCAAACTTTGTTGTTGTTTGGTTGGGGGTGTCTTTTCTATTGTTTCATTAAGATGGAGATCAATAAGTTGTATAGATTGACTTCAACAATTAAGGTGAGCCAACTAGACTTGGATTTGCATCTTTTGGAGTCTTGAAATGGATTGGGATTTATTGAAATTGATTAACCGAATTAGACTATATGCCCTAATATGAGAAATGCAATAATCCGACAATTGATAAACTAAAACAGTGAATTACAAGCAGATCTGGGAAGCGCAAAGGATTGTGTACCTATCCTGAAAAGTTGTTGTTGGTTTGAATATAGGGACAAAGTGCAACATCCCCTGTGGATGTTTGCCCAATTTTTTCCCAAATTTACCACATAAGATTTAACAAATAATTCGCATGCAAACAGATTTCAATTTATCCAATAACTTGCAACAGTTTTCAATGTAAATCATATAACTATCAGTTTTTAAATAAGATCTGAAATTGCATATGATTATTGCCTTCAAAATCAACAATAGAATAATCAATAGAAAAATCCAATTGTAGCCACAAAACTTACAGTTGAATTGGATAATCAGAAGCACAAAGAGACACTTGAATGATACCTCCAACAGACAATGGGTTTCCGTCCACTGCCTCCAAGCTCGAGTGTTTCCGTCCTCAAACCTGCTGAAAGCCAAAGTTTCCTAGAATTCTCCAAGAGAAAATAATAACCAAGCATAAACCAAGCATGCTGAAAGTGAGCCCTTGTAACACTTTTTATAAGCTTCTCATAAGAACTCATTCACACTTATAACCAATGTGGGATAAAACATAAACTTCCTTTTTGCCTTTTTGATGTCTCATGTATTTTAAAATAGGGGGCCCCTTTTACTATTCATTTTCCCACTTAACTTTAGACTCACATTAATAAAGTTAAATAATTGAATTGAACTTTATAATTTAAACTTTATTAATGCGGAGATGAATTGAACCAATGGAACTGAAATCATCTGACGATAATACCCAAATTTTCTATTGAAGAGACACTATCACTGGAGATTGCGGCCCACTTGATGAATTACTATTCACAACATTAATGACTTACTAAAAATAGTAAGTATGCCAAAATTGCCTCCAGACGCCTCAGATTGACCTGTAATGAAAATCGTCTAGGCCAAAAATCCTCAAGATTCCTTAAAAGCCTTGGTTAGCCTATGCAACCAAGGAGAAATAGGCTAACGACAACATCATACAATGCGAGTTAGAAAAGGGGACATTACAATCCTCCTTTCCCAAAATTGCTTGTCCTCAAGCAATTCCAATGCTACCCCAAGATCACTATGCTGAATTAACTAAAATTGAGTATGATCTCAGGGTCCCAAGTCAACCTAGGAGATCGATAGCACCAATCGCTAAAAGCACTACTTTGCTGGATGCCAACACAAGAGACCTCTTGATAACAACTAGTAAGTAGAGCAATCAAATACTGCACCATCTCTGTCCACTCCTCAGGTAACTGCTCTCCAAAAAGATTAAATTGGACACCCATGGGAGTAAACCTAGTAAGCCGACATTGGCTTCCTCATCCTCAACTGTTGAACTGCAAACCCAAGTGATTCTAGGATTCCAAATCAACCTGAAAAGGGAACCACCATGTTGGCATTGTGTCACTCTAATATAAACATAAACTGAAACTCTGCTATCAAGTGCAAGCTTGTCACTCATGTATGTACCCAAATCTCTTATGTCATTAAGCATATTCAACATGAAATGAGGAATAGTTTTCAGTGTATCTCCAAATGTAATCACACACATCCCTTCACGATTTTCAGCAGCAACAAGTCTGAAAAACTGATTTATACTCTCTTCCCGAATGCCCTTGCTCTCATGGATTGGTAAATTCTCATCAACATCCATTTCCCAAGTGCTGTAGAGATCACTATGTGTACTCAAATCTATACAACCAGTTGTTATCATCATTGCATGATCTGAAAATTCAATGATTAGCATCATAGGAGAACTTTCAAACATTGAAATGGGAGATGGAGGTCAAGGAACCAAATCTGAAAATTCATTCCCAATTGGTTGTAGGCTGCTAGAATATGGCTCATATGACAAATATAATGCTTTTTTATTGGTTAGAGAGAGAGTATGACCAATTGCTAACCATTTAACTGTCAACTCTTCAATGCTATGACTCCAATGTTCATTCAAACTTCTTGATATGTCCATGCAAACAAGAACTTTGTATACCTCATGCTCCTTCTTAATGCCAATCTTCAAACAACAAGGGAAGTTCATACCTTGTGAGAAACTTGAAACAATGAAGACATTCTCATGCATAGGCTTGTAATCTTGAGTATATGCAAAGTGATTTTCCAAATCCATGTCAACCTGAAAATTCTTATGACAAACAAGTGCATAAGGACTGTTGTTCACCGTCAACGAATTAGCATTTGATACAAACCCTTTTATAGAATCTTCATAGTGTTCAATCAATTCTTCTTCGAACTTCAGTTGCTCATCAATGGTGGTTGTCCTTTCTAATGTAGCTGTCATAATAAACTGATTTTCTGATTGAGATTGTACCAAACTCAGCTCTAAGTTAAGCTTGTCAATCTGATTTTCGGCTTTTTGTAGAGCCTCTTGAGCAGCCTCCAAGGTATCCTTAGTATCCACAAGCTCATAGGTGGGATTGTCAACTTCTTCTTCTTTCCTATGCAATGATTCTTCCTTGATTACCTGTAAATCAGCTTGAGATGATTCTTCTTTACCCCTTTTTTCTCTACTGTCAAGTTGTCCCTTCCAAAGGTGACCTTCAACCAACTTGTGCATGTCATCAAAATGTGTTAATGTTGCAACCATCTTATCTTCATTGACCTTCAATTGTTTTTCCAATTTGTGTGACTTAACAACTGTTATCACCTGAAATTGCACCCTGTTGGACCTGATGTTCAACACCTCAGTGTAACATGGGAAGACCTCTAAAGCTGTGGGTCACTTATAGACAGAGGTCAACCTTCGGAGAAGGCCGGCTTCCTTTGGTGTCACTTAACTATTGATCTTGTAAGGAAAAGGGAGAAGGAGAATGCATAAAAATGAAAATTAAATCCTATGGTGATACACTGAACTGATAAGAGCAATGGAGTACTTAGGTTACACTTGAAAATTGACAATGACCATAAGATTAGACATCAAATTCTGTAAGCATTTCATTACTATCTCACAAATAGGTTCGATTCACACATTTTCAAGAAGGAAAAGGATTTCACAAGCTAGAATCTGTGTGTAGTTATATAAACACAGCTTGTGATTTGTATAATGATACTTTTTTGCAAGGGAAGGCATGAAATACAAGATAAAGTTATAAAGGAATGAAAGAAATTCACAAAATAACTTGATCATTAACCTGAAATGCACGACACTTGCAAGAACAAGATCGTAATTTGAATCATCCACAATGATTAAGGTAAACTCTGTATATTATGCTCTGAATGAGTTACAAAATCTAGTATTTTCTTCTAAGGATTCTCAGAAGTCTCCAAAAGCAGAAAAATATACCACTAAGAACTAACAACATAAAGGCAAAAATGCCATATATACAAAAGAGTGTCGGCCCCTTAGGGCTTACAAAATATCAGCCTCCGGAAAAAATCTTTCCTTAGATCTTTTGAATGAAGTTAATGTTGTATTAAATGCGCGTCCTTGCTGTCCATGTCGGTGAAGAGTTGCTCCAGGAAAAGGCCTCCTTGATCTTTTGCAACTACCGCATTCACTTCTGGTCTTCGTGTCCACCTTCGAAACTCCTTATCGAGCTGCTTTGAATGCTTCTGAGCTTAGAGCCAATCCACGTCGCTTTTCATTCTGTCAATCTTCTACAGGGGTCAAACTGCCACGGCTCGCCTTTAGTTCTCTCTGATTGGTTGAACTGGTGCCACATGAGATCGCCAGACGGTCAAAGGTCGCTCAAACTAGATCGCATGTCGGTGAGACACTAATCGTGTCTCCCCGATGCGATTAGACCTTGCAGCAGCATTCGGCAAGACACATGATGGTCGGAAAGAGCTCATATCGAGCTTCAAAAGTCATATCGATGTCGCCTTTTCCATGGACAAGTTGATTGCTATCGGCGAGACACAACTCTTTCGATAGGACCCCATAGCGAGCTCCCTTTCATTTTGCTGAGAAAACCATGCTATCGGCAGGACATCTCCCCGAGCTCATCATCTTATACCGAAGGCACCATCCTTTCTGTGAGACATCATCCGGTCGCCGAGACGTTACGGCGAGGTCCACCTCTCCTCTCTGTTGACATCTCATTTCGCTGAGACTTTCGTTATCAGTGAGACTTCCATCAGTCAGGAAGACTTCACCCCGAACCCAAATTCTTTCGGCGACGCTAGCCTTGTGAACAACGATCGGCATGACTTCCTTCCAAGCGGAGAGATACACCAAAACTCACGGCGATTAAAATGTCTGGCCGACCGAGACATAATGAATAGAACCCTTGCTAGTCGGCAAGACAACTGGAAGGTCTTGCCAACTTCTTCTCTAATGAGTTTTTCCGCCAAAACTGATTGAGGGATGCCTTCCAATAGACCTCCATCAGTGACTTAGCATCAAATGTATGATTTAATCCTGCACAAAAAATGTCTCCACTTGGCCTTCATGACACCTGAAACATAGATTGCCCAACTGATTTAGCCCGTAGGTGAAAATTGGGCAACAACAACATTAGATTCATATGTTGGATTAGCTGATTTACCTTGAGGGATTTGGCTCTCATTGCAAACTTCTTTTGTTATATCTTCTTTGCATTCTTGCTGATTTAGAACCAAGGAAGCATTGGAATCAAGCATAGGGTTACCATCAATAACATTTGGACCAATTTTTTCATGTGGAGAAGGTGAGGCAGCAATAACATGAAGCATGGAATCACCAAAAGAAGCCATTACCCTTCCAGAATTGTCAAGCATAATTTCAAAATTACCTACAAAGAAACTTGTGTAACCTCTACCTGAAGTCACAATTGATTCAATATGTTGCGACCTATCATCTTCATCGCTGGTCCAAACTTCTTTGGCTGACTTATCTTCCTTACTAGCCCCACAATTGTGATCAGCTGTCCAAGACCCCTGACATGTGAAACAAATCTGCTCCCTTCTCATTTGGTTCTTACTATTTTTGGAAGACCTTGCAACCTGTAAGCCCATTGAGATTAATTCATCTTCAGTCATCTATTTCTTGAACCCCTCAATCTTCTGCTCCATCAGCCCTTTTGAGAATTCATAAGCTATAGGTGAGATATTATGCTCCTCTCTCCAAATGGCCAACAAGTTTGATTGCAACCGCTTGCAGATATCCTCATCCTCATCTAAGATTAAGGACATAATAGTTTGCATACAAACCTTGACATTGTCTAGATGATGCTTCTTAATTTCAGTTACAAAGCATTGAAACATTTGAAGAATAAATTTATCACATCTGAGATCCAACAAAATGATAAATGATCTGGTTCTTGCCACGATTTATGAAATCTTAGCCCTCTTACCAAAAGTAGGGGCTTTGACATCATGTAACCCATATAGGCTCTCCACACTTAGATGTAGAACCTTTTTCAATTTGTCATCATTATAGGGTGCCATAGGAGCTGTTATTCTTATGATTTCACTATGACAAGAAGCAACTCTAAGTCTCACCTCTTTACAAGGATGTTCCATAAACTTGTGCTGGACCAAAGCGAGCATTGAGGGTTGCAAAGCTCAATTCAAAAGCCTCCAATCTGCCTAGTCTACTTTGACAAATATGTGTCTAATTCCTCCAACTTAGAGAGAACATCATTAGGAAATTTCATGGACTTCAATTGTAATCCAATTACATAGAGCCAATTTCCTATTTCTTTTTCTTTCTGCAAGTCCCTTAGCTGTTCACCATTGAATGTATCATTGAATTTTTTTGAGAAAAGGACACTTTTCAGATTTGCTATTGTATTCATTTTATTTATTGGACCCACTATAAGATACCTTGCAAATTTGAACTGAATTTTTTTACACTTTTGATGCTTGAGAAGTTCGTCAAACACTTTGCTTGTAACTGTTATATGATGTTTCTCTTGTATTTGGATGTATTCAATGGTGTTAAGTGCATAAAAGTTTCATCTAAAACTTGCTCATGAATGACAAAGAAACAATATTACTGATTTTCCAATGCAAACGTAAGACTGAAAATGACAGGTAGCTTGGCAAATGCACATCTACAGCAAGAAGGACATTATGACAAACACTTGGCATTCAATACCAAACTTCTTCTGTTTTGCTTTGATGGCCTACAATTTGTTTGCATTGCTTTATATCCATACTTTAATGCTAATTCCAGAGATGAGAAATGACATACAACTTGGCAATGTTTACTATGTTTTTCATATGACTAACCCAACAACATAATATTCCAATGCAAATACGCAGACTGTTTAGTCAACAGTGTTCTAAATGTGATTCTAGATGACAATAAATTCCCTATAATGCAATTGAATGCTGTTTATGACAGTTATTTTCTGGAAGTTACTTTTTCATACCCAACAACTTCTCTAACTTGGAAGATACAATTATAATGCACTAATTCAATAAGATAGGAGACCTGGCAATGACGTCTTGCTGCAGTGAAGCCAACAATGAAGACTTGATAACTCTCTCCCAAAGTCGTCACGTATCAGGCAGATATATTGAATATTCGATGATGAGACTACCTTTGACAAATGACAGCTTAGTCAGCAAAGAAGTTGTGCCTCTGTCTTATTTCTTTCTTGTAAGCAATTCACTTGTCTTTTCCTGACTTGATCTCCTGTCAACTCAAATGTTATAAGCTCCTTGTATCTAATCGTCACCTTCAGGAATGGATTTGATGTCTCTGATTCTTATTTATTTTGAAGCGCCTAGACTTTTAACTTCACACGCCACCTATAATTGCCTCATTCGATATCCCCTAAGCAATCATTATATTTTCCCTTGATGAAGCAGGTAGATAGAGAGGACCCGACAGGTGAAGCTTGATATCAACCCAACTTAAATATACTTGTGATAAGTTGAATAGGTACGCCTTCTTTGGTTGTGTCTTATCTGTCCTCCTCATACCATTTCGATATCCTTTGACTGAATGGTAAACATGAATTGATGAATGGACTTCGTCTTAACTTCAACTTGTGATGTTTTGTCTCATCCAACAGCTTACAAAACTATTCTTTGTCTTTATGCAACTTCATAATTCATTTTTTTTCCAGCTACTCCTGACAGGTCTCTATGGGTGCGATCCCTGACTTTCAACAATGACTAAAGTGTTGTCGTCCTTTCTTTAGGTGGAATCGATATTGATAAAGTCAATTTTTTTGTCTTTATCTCCTAACACCTTTTGATCTGTCAAAAGCCCTTCAAAATACACATGCATTTAGCTCCAGCAAGAACTAGAATCCACAACAAATGCCAAATAACAGTCCAACGACTCTTCCAGATATATTCACGGCAATACCAATGCCAAGCTTAGGAATGATTATTATATATCGGGCAAATATATATATAAAGATTTCTAATGTTCAACTCTAATTCGCGCAAACACAATATTCTCAATCTTTCACGACAATCCTCAAGCAAATAAGTAATTTTCATGCACCTTTCAAATATAAACCTTCGATAAAGTGTTCATAAATATTTCCATCAATACGGAATTACCGCTGATAAAATCCTTTTACTCACATCTTGTGCGCTACTATAGAAATAGCCAAATAAATATTAATCCCGCACTTAAATTGGGACCCACGATATTGTCTTAGTATTTAACACCTTATTAAAGCTTCAAATTTAAACCCCACGATTTAAAAAATGAAGCGGCCCACCAATATTTGCACCCGGAATAGTATTCAAAGACGGCTTCCTTAATATTAGTCTCTGCAAGCGCATAAAATTATCCACAAGAACAGTAAACTAAAATATTTCAGCGGACATCCAAATTGACTTAGGCCAACACAAATTTCTTTAGACTTAAATATTTCTTTGTTTCCCCAAATCAGATAAAAAATTCAGAACTGCAAATACCTTAATTTTGGTTACTCATGAAACCTCGCAGGTTGGTAGGAGAACCAACTCTGATACCACTGAAACATCCCCTGTGGATGTTTCCCCAATTTTTTCCCAAATTTACCATAGAAGATTTAACAAATAATTCACATGCAAACAGATTTCAATTTATCCAATAACTTGCAACAGTTTTCAATGTAAATCATATAACTATCAGTTTTTAAATAAGATCTAAAATTGCATATGATTATTGCCTTCAAAATCAACAGTAGAATAATCAATAGAAAAATCCAATCGTAGCCACAAAACTTACAGTCGGATTTGATAATCAAAAGTTTGAATTTGAAGCACAAAGTGAGACACTTGAATGATATCTCCAACAGACAATGGGTTTCCGTCTACTGCCTCCAAGCTTGAGGGTTTCCGTCCTCAAACCTGCTGAAAGCCAAAGTTTCCCAGAATTCTCCAAGAGAAAATAATAACCAAGCATAAACCAAGTATGCTGAAAGTGAGTCCTTGCAACACTTTTTATAAGCTTCTCATAAGAGCTCATTCACACTTATAACCAATGTGGGATAAAACATAAACTTCCTTTTTGCCTTTTTGATGTCTCATGTATTTTAAAATAAGGGTCCCCTTTTACTATTCATTTTGAAATATGCTAACCAATTTTTTGCCACAACTTTTACACAATAACCAACACTTGGCCAATTTGATTAGCGTTAGGGCCAAACCAAATCTCTATCAAAGCAACTCTAACAAAATATTTGCCCTAAAACCACTGAAGGAAGAGGGGCGGGCATATGGTCAAAGGATCCCTAGGACCAAATAGATCAACAATTGAAATTGCTTACAATTGGAAGTGTAAAATAAACTCAACGCCAAGAATGTGCACACAAGATCCCTTGGAAGGTGAGGTGCTAACATATGGCGGAGTAATTATTACAAACTGAAATAACTAGACGGATAACCGCCATGGAAGATTCAAACTAACTAATTCATCCGCTGCGGCGGGCATCCACTCTTGACTGGGAAATCTCCACTTTTTTCAGTGGGTACAATGAGAGTTACAAAGTTTATTCTCCACATTGGCGGTAAACCATCCAGGGGTAATTAATGTTTGCTTAGAAAATTACAAGTAAATGCAGCAATAACAAACTAGTTGGATTAGTACTACTAATGCTCAACCTTACAATCAAGAATTCTGCAAATTACCATTATTACAATGATAGCAAACAATTCTAATATGTAAAGAAAAAATTCTCTCAATGTTTCAACACTCTAATGCGGAAGTAAAGCCAAAAACAAAAAACTAATACAATTTGATATTAAAATCTGAGTTTTGGAAATTCTGATCAGCGAACAGAAAACACCATAAAATGCTCATAACTCCAACGCAATACCTCCAATCGAGATGAAATGAAGTGCAATGACCTTTTGGAGGATAGGCACCCAAGTCACAATGAAGAAACAACTTCAAGACACCTCAAATCAACTAACATGAATCCCAATGCTCATCATGAAAAGTACGACCCTATTGGAAAATCGATTTTGCAAGATAAAATCCAAAACTTGGAATTAATTTCCAATCTTTTGGGGAAGGGGACGCCTTGAGCCTGGAAATGCATTGCCAAAGTACCCAGTGTTGATGATATATACAACTTCTGTCGTTTCCTTCCAGCATATCGATTGTTCTTGGTTGATAAATTAAATGATAGCCAAGAGGCTATTTAATTTATATATGGCACGAGTTTTTGAAGAATCTTCATTTAATGAAGAATTGTATGAGGCCGACCTCATTCTACATTGTCTACATTTTTCTCTTTTGGCGCGATCTCTTATATTACTTATTGGTGGCCGACTTTCTTGAGGATGACCTTCCTCCTATTGGTTGTGTCTCTTTACATAGCGGACTTGCATTTAATAGGGTGGCGTCCCTTCATATTGTATTTATATGAGTTCGCTCTCTCATTATCATTTTCAAGTAAGTTCGATATTCTTTCTCTTATCAAGAGTGCGATTTCCATAAAGAGCAGTTGGCGAATTCCTACAAGTGCAGATTGTAATCTATGTGATTGCATCTAGAGTTGATGCTATTCTTGGCCCTTGAGTTTGGCCTCATTGTACAAGAGAGTGTTGTTGTTCAATAATATATATAAGAGAGTTTTGTTGCTGGGTTTTTCTCCCTCAAGAGGAGGGTTTTCCCAGGGTATCTGCTGTGTTATTGTGTCTGATTTGAATTAATTTTCTATGCATTAAATCTGATCATTAAAATTTACATGGTATCAAAGCGGGTTTGAGGAGATCGTGATCAGATTTTCTTTTCACAGTGATACTCTATAGTTCTTTGTCTATCCTTACATCAATCAAGATGGTGAACGGATTGAAGATCGAGGATAGACTCGAGGGTGCATCTAACTTCACATCATGGAGATTTAGGATCATGCTTACCTTGTG
>VDFB02165451.1:0-14150 GCA_007258455.2 Sequoia sempervirens | reverse complement strand
AAAGGAAAATGACGTCGATCCCATCAAATCTAATGAAATCGACGTACCTAACCTTTATCCACTTCATCATGGTGCAAACAAGCTTCTCTACCATGCGTAGAATCATAATAAATTAGAGCTTTCACCTTAGAATGGAGGTAATCATTCTTCCTCCACGTTTTTTCCCCGCCCTTCTTAACCCCTTCATTGGAAAAATAATCCGCCACCTTATTGGCTTCTCTATAGGCATGGGACACTTTCACTTTTTCAAATTTACTTAATAAGGTAATTGTATCTTCGATCCACTTTTTAATGGTCCACGAAGGAGGGGTAATCCCCAAAATGTAGTTTATTATATTCTTCGAATCACCCTCCAGCCAAAGACATTTAGTATTCATATTAAAAGCCAATTTAACAGTGTGATAAGCCCCAACAGCTTCCGCACCATGATTGGTTTGGGTACCAATGTCCACAGCAAAAGCCGCAATAAAAGCCCCCGAGTTGTCCCTTAAGACACACCCACTACCAGCTTTCCCGGGGTTGCCTTTTGCAGCACCATCAAAATTGGCTTTCATCCAACCCAAAGGCGGAAAAATCCAACTAGCATTCTCCCTCCCACAAAAGGCCGGTCTGGGGACATTTATAGCAACTAAATTCAAATTCCACTTTTCAGCAGTAGCAAGATCAAAAGGAGACCAAGTAACTTTATCATCCATTTTTCTAGAGGTTAAAGATAAATTTTCCTTTATAGCCTTAACAATTTTTTCAAACAAGTCCCCCTCCAACTTCTCTTTTTCCCTAAACACTCTGTTGTTCCTTTCCTTCCAAATATTCCATGACACAAAAGGTAGAACAAAAGACCAAAGTCTACGCACAAAAGGGTTTTTTGAGGGAGCTTTCCATTGCAAGAAAAAATCTTCGATCTAAGCAGGGGAAACCCAAGCCACTTCAAGAAGCGCAAGAATTTTTCCCTAGATGTGCGAAACAAAAGGAAAATGAAGGAAAAGATGATTAACAGTCTCAGCGTCATTCCTGCACATATAGCATCTGTTAGGTAATTGAATTCCTCTCTTGCCAAGATTGTCCAAAGTGAGAATTTTATTCTGTAGCATAATCCAATAGAATATATTAATTTTAGGAATCAAGAGATTAATCCAAGCCTTAGCCCAGAAGGGCAGAGGCTCCTACAGACCAACCATCATAGAAGTAGCAGAAGAAATTGAATAAATACTAGATGGATTGTCTAACCAAACAGCAAGATCATCCACCTGGTGTTGACCTAATCTTAGGGCCCTGAAAGTAGACTGAACAGGGCAAAGATCCAAAATGATGGATTTCAAATCAACCCAATCCCCATTCCTCGAGTAATCTTTGACCAAGACCCCGAATTCCCTTTTACACTCATCCATCCATTTACTGAATTTTCTCATTTCTGATTAAAGGATCCTTGAAAAGCCATTTGTCTTCCCAAAATCTAACATTATTTCCTTTTCCAACAAGCCAACCAGTCCCCATTTCCAGCACCTTTCTACCTCTACTCATATCATTCCAGCAGACAGACCCACAAGGTAATAAAGAGGAATTAATAACATCATTAAGAGACTCATAGTTGCTAAAGTATTTGGCTTTTAAAGTATCTTGCCACTCCCCTCTCAAAGTAAGAGTTCTCCAGAGCTGTTTAGCAAGAAGGGACAGATTCAACACTTTAATTTTTCTTAAGCCCAGGCCACCTCTCGATTTAGGTTTGCACACCAAATCCCAACCTACAAGTGGCAATCTCTTCTTATCCTCCACCCCTGACCAGAGAAACCTTTTCTGAATTTTTTCAATAGCCTTAGCATATTTAGCAGGAATTTTAAATAAACTGAGAGCATACACAGGTAAATTTTGCAGAGAAGCCTTAAGGAGCTGGATTTTTCCAGCTTGACTTAGAAGAGCCCCTTTCCATCCCGACAACTTCTTATTAAATTTTTCAACCAAAGAGATCCAAAATGAGTCCGAGGGTTTAGAGCATAAAGGCAAACCAAGATAGGTTGATGGTAGAGGCTCAATCCAGCAGCCAAGAATTCGAGCAAGTTTAACTTGTCTATGCTCAGGAGTGTTGAGGAAAAAAATAGAACTCTTTGCCCTGTTAACAACTTGCCTAGAAGCAGATTCATAAAGATTCAGAATCCTTTTGAATGTCTTAGCTTCAGTCACAGTAGATCTTCCCATGAGAATGGTGTCATCGACAAATTGTTGGTGGGAACAAGTTAGAAGAGAAGAGGAAGGCCTTAGACCAACAAGGGATCTTTGATCAATAAGCTTTTTAATATTTCTTCCCAAACATTCAGCCATAATTGTAAACAGAATAGGAGAGATATGATCTCCCTGTCTAAGACCTTTGGAAGTCTGAAAAAACCTCGAAGGCGACCCATTCACAATGACAGAAGTAGTAACCGTCGAAATAAGCTGGTTCATCAGCTGGATGACTCTATTATTAAAACCAAACTTGACCAGGATTTTAAATAAAAAATTCCAATCTACCCGATCATAGGCTTTAGAAATGTATACCAAGAGTTATCCATAAATGCTCAAAGTAATTTCATATAACATTATCAATGTACATACACCATTAAGGGTGATAAAAATCATCTATTTCAATGATACAATAAAAAAATCATCTATTTCAATGATACAATACTTAACAAATCATCTATTTCAATGATACAATAAACAAGTTTACATAAATGTTATATTCATGAAGTAAAGTTACAATGTACAAATGGGCTATGCAAGCCATAAAGAAATAATATAAGAGATATATCCATGACAAAGCAAAGCTCTGATCCTCATCCGCCTTGACTCCACTGGTCTTCTTGCGCTGAGGGCCAAGAGTGTGGCTAAGGTGCCTTTTCCACCCAACCATGAAGCACATGACTTCCCCGGGTTTCTTCCTATCTCGAAGAAATCCCCGACCCTACTCGAGGAGCTTAGCAACCTAGAACAATACAATAGGAGGGAAATCTCGATGCAAGCCTAATGCCTATATGCATTCCTATACTAAGAATAACATATTTCTTGCAAACAAGAGGTAGTAGAGACCCATATAACATTTAATTCTAGGTTTTTTAATCTATCTATTTCAATGGTACATTGCTTGGCCAAGCATAAACATAAAATAAATGATAGTTTTAGAAAAGGTAAAACTATTGTCTCTGTGGGTCCACCTTCAACATCCTATCCCAGAAGTCTACTCATAATGCATAAATTCACATAAATCACATAATCACATAAACTCAAGCATGTTCTATGCAACATTTACAGTAGCATATAACATTCAAAATTTCCAAGTTTCCTTTTTCAGAAAATAAACTTCCATTATATAACCCCATAAAATGCTCATGTATTAACATAAATTTGTTACTTTTCAAAGTTTACTATTTCACACAAATAAAAACATCACATTATTCATGGTTTTACCACAATCTGGTTTTCATAATAGTTCATAGCCTTGCATGCATTCAGAAGGTAAAATATTTTCTATAGGAAAACATTCACAATTAAATGGTAATAAATTATCATTCAGTAAAAATGTGCTTGAAGGAGTAATTTAGAAATATATTTATTTCAATAAAATGAGAGTTACCTCAATTACTAAATTAACAATCAAATAATTATTGTCATAGTAAAACAAACACTTTCAATTACAAAATGCACATTATAAAAAAATGAGTAATTTTCAAATGGACATAATGATGGTAATTGTATCCTTTATATAGTCATGATAAAACATTCTAGATAGCATGGTAAAGTAAATTTGAAATAAAGAATCCTCTCTAAACATTCATATTTTATTCATAAATGCCACGAGCTATGAACCGGATGCAACCATTCAACAATAACACCCCAACGAGGTTTGAACCTTGGTGGAAAGAACAACAATGCCACCAATAAACCATCACACCATGCCAATACCGGCTCTCTAAACATTCATATAAGTATTCTAAAAAAATTTAAAAAATTTAGTTTCTTTTGCACATATATTATTTTTAATGTACCTTCACATATATACAAACTTTTATATTTCCATATATATGTATAATTATTATTTATATCTAATTAAAAGTACTTTATGCTCAATATATATATATATATATATATATATATATATATATATATATATATATATAATTAACACTTTCACAAAAGTTTATTAGTATAACACATAAATTTTAGTATTTCCCAACTAGATTCCAATCTACTCATTCGGGTTTGAGAACTTATTTATCCTCCAATAAAAGTAATTAGGTATTTATATCCAATCTTATATATGTAAATATATAAGCACTTTCCTAGAAACTATCAATCCAAACAAAATATGGTTCCAACATGATTATTATTTTAACTCAAAACAACCTATAGTGTTTGTGTATATATATAAATATAAAACTATAAATAAAATATATACATATCGTTATATTTATTAATATATATATATATATATATTCCCACTCAAAGCAATGACACAATGAAAAGAAACTTACATCGCATTACAACCACGTAATTTAGGTTCAAAGCAGGCTTTTGAAAAAGAAATAACAAAGTTTGTGAAGTTGGCACCCCCTCCACAAGCTGCGCTGCCCCCACAAAGCAACCCTTCCCAATGGGGAGGGATCGGTTGGGGGTAAGCCCCACCCTTCCACCATTCAATTCCCTTTTTTTTTTTCTTAAATTAAAATCCAGTTTAATTAATAACATTCTATGAGCTGCGAATTGTGCTTAGATAATTATTCATAGATAAGAGACATAAAATCTATATCTTTCAAATAACTGTATATATATATATACATATATAGATTGACGTATGTATGTATATATATACTATAATTATTCAATTTGGAAGAAGATTTATTCAAAATTTCACACAGAAAGGAAATATAATCTGGAAAATAAGGTATTCAACACAAAGAGGCTACAAAATTTGTATTTAAATTTATAAAGAATTTTGAAAATATTGTACAAACATCATTATTTAATTTGCACGGCTAATACTTCAAATACAGAGATTTTTCACAATGGTTTCCAAGGAGTTAAATATGTTTGAGAAGTACAACAATTCTTTTTCATGTATTGGAATTTAAATGCAATTGAAAAGAATTAAATACCTAGAAAAGAGAGTTGCCTCCAGTTGAAACAAAAACCTCTTGCTTCTTCCTTTCCTGGAGCTTGCTCTTTGGAAGTCTTCTTCTCCTTCTTCCTTTCTTTTCACTGCGTTTTTCTCCTATTCCCCACTATTTTGAATCTACTAAAATCTAGAAAATAATCTCATTTTTGCAGCCATTTTTGATATTTTGTAGAGCATAACATCAAGAAATGTATTCAAGAACCTTTGTTTGTTTTCGTTAATCTTTTCTCTTTTAAAGTTTCTTTTCTATTTTCCAAACCTAATCTTGAATTCTTTAAATAAAATAAGATTAATTTCTTGGGTACTATTTTCTTGTAAATTGAAAAGTAAAACAATTCCATTTCAAACTATATATATTTGTCATCCCAAAAGAGTTAGGCAGAGCAATCTTAAATTTATAAAATAAAATAAATGTTTTACTCTTAACAAGGAGTAAATAAGTATTTAAATATAAGATAAAGATTTAACCCAAAGTAATAGCATTTGATTTTGAAAATTAAAATAATTATTTAATTATCCAACATAATCTTTTACTATAAAATAGAGAAATTTAATTAAATTATGATTAAAATCAATTCTTCTATCTAACTATGCTTTTTATACTTTCACTTCATAAAATTAAATAAACACTTAGAAAAACATACAATTATGCATCCAATTAAATTAAAGCTACATGCATGTAAATGACACTACGTGCACGTGTGTGTATGCAAGAGTTTTGTTCCTATTGTACCCTTCCAAGAAGCTAACCTTCTCTCCTTAGCCGCACCCTTGGTCTTCGACGACCTCCATCTCAATACCCTCAGGTACACATCAATAGATTAGTATCCACATAAAGATATAAATCAAAAACATTAAAACTTATGAACTTAAATAACATCTTCCATTTCCATCTTATTCAAAATAAATTGCATTCTAGACATTCAATTTTACTTAAATTAAAGAAACATTTCATATTTAATCACACCAAAACCACCATAGTTTTCATTATGTATTCAACCACACACATCCATCATATATCAAATCCACACAAATCCAAAACAAGAAGCATCAGAGTTCGAGACGTGACACTCAACTTCTCAAGAGCGAGAAGAATCTCTTCAATCAATACATTGTCTATCTCATTCACTTTGGTCTACTTCTTTTAAAGTGTTTTTATATTAGATTCGTAAACCCTAAACCCTAAATCATAAACCTAGCATCCATCATCATTGCATTAATCCATTAGGTTCATTTTAGGCTAATCTAAATTTATTAATCTACAAGTTGATCATCAAGATGTTTTTACACATCCCCACTGCTCTTACCTGTTAACACCCCCTAGTATTCCTTTTCATGATCTTCTAACTTCTTTTTCATATATTTTATTGTCCATCACTCCATCCTACAACCTCATCCCCTCATCCCATAATCCTTACATATAACTTTTTGATTTGGATCTTATCATATCCCAAATTTGTTAGGTGAGCCTTCACACAAATAAGTTTCATACTTCACAAATTCCATCCCAGTACAGATCCCATCACATCATACCTCCCATCCCATTTTGAATCCTACTACATTATACATCTCATAACACCACACATCTAATAACACTGAGATTTCTAGACTTGAATTCAAACAAGACAAAATACACATTGAACATCATGCAATCTAGAAAAAAAACTCATAGGTACAACTCTTTAACAATAAATAGTTAATATATTTATTTCCTACTATCTCCATCTACATTACAACTATTCATTTGAAGATGATGTAAGGAAATCTAGGAGCGCATCTTATGAAAACTCAGTGCAGTAGTGCCTTCGGTAACTTTCATTTCGATTAGGTTGCCTCAAAGACACGAACAACTATGTCCAAATGCGGAACAGACACAGTTCATTTCCTACATTGATCCATATGAGAGAAACACATGTAAATTCAACAGCAAGCATTAACATATTCTACTACATGAACCAGCAGACATGAAAGATGAAACAAAAACCAGAACACAAATATTTACGTGGGGAAAATCCTTTTGGATAAAAAACCCCACACTCCAAAGATCGATCCATTGTATTATTCAGCAACAGAAATGGTTACAATACAAATTCAGGCTCATAGCCTCTTCAGAGATTCATCTTGTTCATTCTGGATATAACTGGTAACATACTATCCCTGAGAGATCAAACATGGCATTCATGATCAGGAGAGATTCCAACAACATAACTCTGCCTCTCTCACTCTCTGCCTCGGCCTCATGGCTTCGGCTTGTCATCCAGCCACTCGGCCTTTCTCTATCGATCTCTCTCTGGCTCTCGGCTCTTCAACATCAACCTCAGAATGTCCAATGCATACTTATTTACATTCGTTCTCTACATGCTCTATAGAATCGTTCTTTTCCAACTGTCAGATCAGAACTCACCAGTCATCCAACCCAGCATCATCAGATGTTTCCACTTCCTCGCGGTTTTAGTTTTCCAACTTCCACATAGAAACGCTCAATTTCTGATTGGTCCGCATCGCACCACGCTAGATAGCCTTCACTCTACAACATCGACAACTTAGGTACGATGCCGTGAGACACTAGAAGTGTCTCCCCGGCCACAAGACCGCATTACACGCTGTCACCAAGAGTCATCTCCATCGGCAAGAGGTTCCACCGAGCTCACAAGTCATACCGAAACCCATTGTATTTCTATCGACATCCATCTGCGGCAAGAGTCTCCTCATCAGCATGATCGGCGAGACCACTCACCAACCTCTAGTTGAACTCATCCGCCAACGCTATCGCTAAGACATCCAACTGTCTCCAAGAGGTTATACCAAGGGCTTCAAGTCATATCGAAAGCACCAAATAATAGTCGGAAAGACTATCGCTCTTCGCCAAGACTTCATAACGAGCTCTTCATGTTATACCGAAACATCAATCGGCAAGACATATCACTTTCGCTGAGACGTTACTCTGAAGTCTCAAGACATACCGAACACCAAGCAGTCGCCAAGAGTCATACCAGATTTCCATTAGCAAGCCAATCGAAGTTCGCCAAGACATCAGCCCGCAAGTTCTAAGTCACCCCAAGTCTATCTTGTCGGCCAGACTTACCGCTTTTTCCAAGACTTCATACTGAAGCCTTTAAGTCACATCTATGTGTTCCATTGTCGGTAAGAGAATCAACCTTCGGAAAGACTTCTTATCGAGGCTTCCATGTTATCCTGAAATAACTATTTGCCAAGAGTCACACCAAAGACATCCAATAATCGACAAGACATTTGTCTTTCGCCGAGACTTCATATCGATCGCCTTATGTTATACCGATGAACCCTAACACTTTCAGTGAGACTTTCCACATTCACCAAGACTTCATATCGAAGCCTTATGTGATACACTGAAGTCTCCAAATGTATACCCGTCACTAAGACATATCACTATCAGTAAGACTTCTTACAGATCACCCAAGGGTTTCCTTGAAAGCTCCAACACTATCACCGAGACATGTTACTTTCAGTAAGACTTCTCACTGAGCCAACATAGGTTACCCTAATGACTTCAATGCGTATCCTTGTTGAAAAGACCTTCCAATGTCACTAGGACTTCTTCTCGAGTGTAGAAGTCACTCTGAAGCCCCCATACGCTATGAGTCTCACCAATGCTTGATTGAATGGCCTATCGGCCAGAGTTCTCCACACGATGAGAAGTTACAACGATGACCATAAGTCACGGCGATAGATTCCTTCGACAAGACAAAAGCATTTTCTTGGCGACATGAGCAAAACATAAGGTAAACTACCAGTCATCTAGACAACAGGAATGTCACAGCAACTATGCTTTCTTAGAGGTTTCAGCCTATGAGATTGAGGCATATATTCCAACAATCTCCCACTTGACGAAGATCACATAGGCACCTTCAAAGCAACCAGGAACTAAGACCACACTAGCTCCACTAGCTCAAACCCTGCAATACTCAAGACACCCAATCAACATGATTCCACAGATAACAGTCCATTAGACAATTTGCAACAAAGACCAGGCATCTAACTGCAACTAACTGTCCAACAAAACAACTGATCATAGCCTTTCAGGAAACCACATAACCCTTAAACATGCTCTCATGCTCTATCAATAATTATACTCCAACATCCATGATGTCCACCATTCAAGCAACAATCTTATCATCTTCCACGTGTGGAAGAAAGATACAAAGCCAAGGTGTACAAGCACCATTCCAACGAACACAAGCAAAAGATCCCAGTGATATCACCAAAAAGATACTGCTACCACTTCACTATGCTCAAATGCTATATAGAAGTATATCAACTTCAAAGCTTCAAAAAAACGCAACAGTGAAATCATTCTCCAGAAACAAGATAAACAACACCAATTAGAACAACAATCATACTGACTGCTTCCATCCAACTAATAACCTGGAAGCGATTGAAAAATAGCACCCATAGCTCGTATATACCATCCAATCTCACATACCTCATGTGTATCAACATTAGTAAACTTCGCTTTCAATCCATTAACAAAGAAATACAAGTTCCAATGTCAATCAACAAGAAGACAAGACACATACAAGAACTCCTTAATCGGCCTGAGAAATCTTAGATCCGAAGATCGTAAGGCATCAAGTAGTTTCCACCAATGCCGCCATTACGTAAAAATGTAACCCTGTAGTACCAAAGAAAAAACCACAATGATATGCTCAACCTGCAACAACCTACCACAAGAAACATTTCTCTCACCACAAACCTTCACGGCCTCAGAGAGAAACACTGCACATATCATCTTCTATAGAACATCCTCCTACATACACTTCTAACAACCAGCTGTGTCAAGAATGATCTTCTTCACATCCCAAAAGAAAGCCTTAACAACATCCATCTGTTCAATCACCAAGATCAAACCATCTTTAAAACCAACATGGATGTAACCATCTCAAAGAAGATCAAACTAGTTCATTCCCCATTTCAGGAAATCAGCTCATACAACATCTCCTACCCATTCTCATTAGTAACAAGGAGATAAAAATATAAGTTTATTAGCCAAAAATATCTTTTTTTCTAATTGTGAGTATGAAGCTACTGATAGATGGAATGGACAAACAATGGTTCCCCATAGTTTATGGGTTTGTTGGAGTGAATTCCACAAACAAAGAAAGGAAAGATGCAAACTAAATACCATTTCCATCTACTTCCACCCATACCATTGCTAGTAGAAGAAACTTAGATGCTAATGAAAAATGCATACATCTGCATCTAATGTACCATGTGCCATGACTGCATCACTAATAGTTATAAATTTTGAAGGCACCTTACATTACATTCCTACTATCTAACAATTTTTTTTAATATTTTGAGCATTTTTTTCTCAATCATATGAAGAAATTGAAATATAATTTTTACTCTAAGAGTTGTAAATTTTGAAGGCACCTTACATTATATTACCAATATTTTTGTGGGATGGAAACATAAGTGCCAAATCAATGGCCACTTTACACAACCCTCGCGTGTAGAAAACCCTTTTCATTTTGTATAGTTCAATATCAACAACCCATATTTTCTCATTATGCAAGGGTGCATCACTAAAGTTTTGAACATGAAGCCTCCTCAGATCTTTTTGATGCCAATTGGAGCAGCAAGTAATATAATGTATGAAATAAAAAAAGGAATCTTCTTTAAAAAAACTTGAAAAGAAGCAAACCAAAGTGAATGAGATAGATAATTTATTGGTTGTAGGTTTAATAAACCATATACTCAAAACCCACCATGTTTTCCAACTTGCAATTATATCGTGCATTTATTTTTTGAACATATGAAGAAACTAAAATACAATTTTTACTCTAAGACTTGTTATAAATATTGATGGTCAATTTCATTACATTCCTACTATGTAAATAACAAAAAAACATTCATTACATTCTTACTGTTTTGTAAAGTTACATGTTGGAAAACACAGAGTGTTATGAAACCCGCAACCCACTTGTTGTAGTAAAACTCTCTACACATAAATACCCTAATGGTTAGTTAACCCTCAACTCAATTTTTTCTAGTTTTGTGTATACCCCACTTGCAAATCCTCCTTGACCTCTTCACCCTTGAGCTTTGAACAAGTACAATGAACTAATTGATAATCGACATTATGTTTTCCAACCTCCAATTATAATGTGCATTTATTTTTCAATCATATGAAGAAAATGAAATACAATTTTCACTCTAACTAACAGTTGATGTAAATTTGTAAGGTGACTTCCATTGCATTTTTGCTATCTAAATAACAAAAGGTTTTCATTACAATCATATTGCCTATGTATAATTAGAAGTTGGAAAGCACTTGGTGTTATAAAACCCGTAACCCACATACTGTTGTAAAACCCTCTACACATAACAACCCAATTAGGTACTTACCCCTCAAATCAATTTGGTTAATTTTATGTATCCCCAACCTACAACTCCTCCCTGAGCTCTCCACCCTTGAACTTTGAACAATCAAAATGAAATAACTAACAATCATATGAGGAAATTGAAACAAAATTTATACTCTAAATAATAGTTGTGCTAAGTTTTGAAGGTTTCTTTCAAATTACATTCGTACTTTCTAAATAACAAAAGGTTTTCATTGCAATCATACTATCTATGCAAAATTGGAGGTTGGAAAACACAAGGTGTTATGATTATGAGTATATGAATTATTATAAATTGTACTATTTCATTAAATACTACACCAATGAGTTCTATGAATACTCTATGTACCTACATGAAGATACTTTCTAGCAACAAAAGGTTCATAAATACATAACAATATTATCACCTTACATTTGTATACAATGTAGAGTTTATAACCTCAAATATATTGAGGTGGGATTATTATAATGCATCTAAGAATGAATCCAACATTATGCTAAATTCTGAATAAAACAATGTCTTATTACATAAGCCACATTAGATCCCATGCAATGCGAGTATATCACTACCAAGAATTTTAGTTTCATGAATACATAATTGGTATATTTAGATTTTTTAATCTCACCAAATGGTTTGAAGATGGATCCAAAGAAGATAAAGTAAATTTTTGAATTGCCTTCACATATTAATATTATAACATATTAATATTATAGAAGTAAGACATGCTTCAATAAAACTTCTACTAGCCTCACATGTGTGAAGGTGTTAAAACATCATATTAAATCCTACATTCCTTAAAATATTATAAAGCCTAAAAATAAAAAGCTTGGAATCCACACCACTCTTGAAATTCTAACACAACCATAAGAATCCATTAACATGTTTTTTCTCTTCTTTTCAATAAACATTAGGATTTCAACAAAATTTAAAAAAGATTATTTTTCTACACCTAAATTTGGTTGAAGTTGGAAATGCTCTGCTAGACATCTATCCAAAATGTGGAAGCATACGCTAGGCACGTGAAATGTTTGACAAAATATCTCAAAGAGAACAGGGTAGGGACATCTATCAAAGCTAAATTGAAAGATGGTTTTTGCTAAGCGTCAACTGAACAACACTGTACATTTTCGACACTCTAATTCCAATCCCACGTTTCCTAACATACTCCTTTCCTGCACCAAAATGGGTGTCTGTTTCATTAGTTACATATGAGCTGTCACTTTTGAATATTACATTCAAGATGACCTTTACTAGATTACTCTTATGACTTTGGTGCCACGACAGGCCCTTTATATGCTTTATAGTATTATGTGTCCTTCACAATGCAAGCGAGCGTGATATAAAGAGTGTATATCATCAAATGGTGCTTCAATATCATCCAGATGTTTACCCGCCTGCAGAGAAAGAAAAATATAGTGGAATATTTCTCAGAGTTCAGGAGGCATATGAAACTCTGTCTGACCATCACCTCCATTATGAGTAACCCAATGACGCTGCTTAGCTTGGGAAGCTTTAACGCTTTAACTACCCATCTTATTTGAAGCCACGCCAAGTTTAGCAAATTTTCTATTCCATCAAGTGTTGACAGGACTTTGCAATTGTCTAATGTGATGCTTCTGAGACAGTCCATCCTGCCCAAGTCAAGCTTGTTCATATTCTGCACACCTACAAATTGAAGCATCAATAGATTTTCAAGAAACTTGGGGACGATCTCGGATGGACTTCGACACATGCATCCCTCCAACCTATCCAATTCAAACCTTGCATTGTCATGTGAAATAATGCATGTCTACATGAGTAGAGAAAATGGCTATAATCCATTCACAGTAATCACGGACAAGCGCCAAAATTTTGTTACGTAGTTGTACGATACATTTGGTACAATTTGAATCAACGAGGGAGCCAAAATATTTTTAAAACAAGTGTGAATTTGTTTTTTTTAAAACTCGTTGCAGTATGTTTTACGCCCTTAACACTCGTTGCCACCTGTTACCCACCGTTAGCGCAGCCGTCAATGTACTTTATATCATGTAAAACATAGGTGCGTTTTGTCTACACTTTAGCCGTCTCCTAGAACAATAGATGAAAAAAAATCAATTTACCAAAGAGATATGCTGGTATGAAGCAGGAAGATGAAGCTAATTTTGAAGGATTTAATAAACAAAGTTTGCCCCTCAAACAAATGACTGATATAACAATCAGACCTCTAAAAGAAATTCTCTTTTGGTTTTGTCGTGGGTTAATTGAAAAAACCATGCAAATTACTTACCCGAATTCTTCCGCCCTTGTCCAATTCTTCCATTCCTTGGTAGTACTCTCATTCTGCTGATCTAAATGGGTGTAATTTTTTTGCAATGGCTCGACGAATTGACCCCCCTTTTTTTGAGGGTAGCGAACATCACAAGGCTCCACATCATAGAATAGAGGAATGATGAAGCCAAGGGATCTAAACATCTGGGCTGCCTCCTTCAGACACCAAGTTGATTCTGCATAGCATTTGGAAACTATGGGGATCATAATATCACTTGTTTCAATGGTTGTTTGCAAGCTGGAATGGATGTTTTTTCCCCTCTCCAGTTCTTCCCTGTCGAGAAAAAACTTGAGTCCCGCTCCAGAGAGA
>VDFB02165449.1:0-45854 GCA_007258455.2 Sequoia sempervirens | reverse complement strand
AAAAGTTACACCCCTTTGCAACATTACACTACTTACATTTGACACTTTTTCCATCAACTGAAAAATGGGCATCATGGGAAAACGCATCAAAGATATCAAAAAATAAGAGAGATTATTGTAGAGGGGCCCAACATGATCCTGTAGCCTTAGAAGAAATGTTTCCAAGTGACATGGTGTCTAAGTAACTGTGTGTCAAAGATTGTGATGTAGGAGCATCCTGGGGTCAGAAAGTAATCTTACATCAACAAAATTAGTCTGAGTTATTTTATTTCAAATAAGGCTAGTCTGATCATGTATTCATAGCCTACACCAGGCTTGAACTTCATATAGTGTGCTATGGTCCTTTGGACGAAGTCGACAAGACAGACACCTTTCTAAAAGACTTTGTCAAATGTCTCTTAGACATTTTTGATATTGACAAGACTGGGCAGTGTCGCTGTGAGTTCAGGTGATGTCTCTTACACATTCCAATGGGGTACAATGGACTTGTGTCAGTGAGAGATGATCTCATCAACAAGAAATTTGGGAATTTCTCTTAGACATTTCGATGGTTGTGTACTAAGCTAACCATTGTGTCAAGGTGATCTCAGGGTTTTGGCTAGAGACTCTTCTAAGTTTCTTCGACAAGGCGAATCTTGGAAATGGAGTGGAGATAGTGATGTCGATGTGACATATGGGTTTCAATGTGACATATTTGAATGTCTCTTCAACGATGTGCATAGTGATGTTGGCGTGACATGGTAGCTTCAATGAGAGATCTTTCAATGTCTCTCTGACATTTTGTTTATGTTTCGATTGAGGTGTCACTGTGACATGGGGGCGTCAGAGTAAAATCTACAAAAGTATTGGCAACATTCCAATGAGAGGAATAAGTGATGATGGTCAACCTGGGAATGGCAAGTTTGATCTCGACACGTGGTGAAGTGATATTGGCTATTTCACATCATTGTTTTTAAATATAATTTCATTGGCTAGTGTTGATTACGATGTAATGACTTGGAGATTCTGAATGTTGATTAGACAAAATGGAAACTACTACACAAGGAGTAAGGATAAACTGGAGAGTTTGATAGAGATATAAACAAGATGCAATGCCTGTGCAAGGGTGGATTAAAGTGTTAGAAGAACACATAACAAATAACAGTGAAGGAATTCAAATCGGCCAATCGGTAGATACATGTAATAAGCAGTGTGTAAGATGGCATGTTCTCTGTAATTTGTAATGATCAGTAATAAAGATCATTTTTTCTGTGAAAACATGGTTGTTTCATGTTGTTCTAGTTTGTGAGGGAAGTCCTCTTCATCAAATGGTATCAAATGAGAGTTTCTGTTTCTATAACAGAGTGTCAAATGTGAGGCAGTTGCGGTAGGACCTATGAGTGGGATATGAAAAAAATGCCTCCAAGAGTTGCCAACCATGGTAGAGGTAGAGGTAGAGGTAGAGGTGTCGGAGGAGGAGAGCCTCCTAGAGATGAAATTAGAGCTTTCAGAAGGTAGATGCAAGCCTTGCAAGAAGAGGTCTAAACAGGAAGAGGAACACATTAGGAAAGAGATGACAGTGATGATGAAACAAAAGACGAATTGGAAGAAGAAGAAGATGATCAATTGATCTTGGAGAGATGAGATTGCTAAGAGAAATATCTAGTCTGGAAAAGAAACCAAAGATGAAATTCTCAACCTTTAGTGGAAGCCTGAACCTAGAAGAATTGATTGATTGGATCAATGATATGGAATTGTTTTTGAATTTGAGGAGATTGAAGATCCTCATTGAGTAAAGTTTACAAAGACCAAGTTAAAAGGTCATGCAAGTATATGGTGGAAAGAGGTCCAGCTTGAAAGAGGAAGACAAGGGAAGATAAAATCTCCAGATGGGACATAATGGTGGGTAAATTGAAGAAGCAATATATTCCTGTTGACTATGAATTGGAGTTGCTAAAGAGAATGAAATTCTAAGACAAGGACCAAGGACACTAAAAGAGTACACAGATGAATTTCACAAGGTTTTGATTTGAACCAGACACTTTGAGGAAAACAAAGAAAAGGTTGCTTGGTATATCAATGGGTTGAAGCCTAGTATACAAGAGAAATTGGAACTATTAAGAGTTACAACTATTGAGGATGCTTATTAGTTCTCTCTAAGGGTTGAAGAAAGACTAAACAAGATATTTTAAAGCAAGAAAGAGGTGGAGATTGAGGTGGAAAGACTAGCAGGCGGCCATATGGATGTCGAGGTGGTGATCATAAGAAGGATGAAGGATCTAGTACCAGTCAAGGTCAAAAAAGAGATAACTCATATAAGCCTCATGATCCAGATGGTGGAGATCGAAGAGGTAGAGGAATGTTTGGGCACAAACCAAAAAGAGGAGGTTTCAGAGGAACATGTTTCCAATGTTGTTAAGAGGGACACATGGCATATGAATTCCTACAACACCAAGAGAAAAAAAATAAGAGGCCTAAAGATAAGGAATGAGTAGCCCATGTGGATGAGGACACTCAATCCTCATAGTCAGAGGATGCAGAAAGGGGTGAATCCCTTGTTGTCAAAAGGGCATTGATGAATGAAGAGAAGAAGCCCGATTAGAGAAAGAATTTTTTTGACACCCATTGTAATTGTGAAGGTAAGGTCTACAATGTCATCATTAATGGAGGTAGCACTAACAACCTAGTGTCAAAAGAAATGGTCACCAAATTGTAGCTAGAAAGGAGAAGGAACCTAAGTCCATACCAGATTGCCTAGTTGCAGAAGGATCAAAGGGTCCTGGGCAATGAACAATTCCTGATAAAATTCATAATTGGTAGCTACAAGGATGAGGTTTTGTGTGATGTGATACCCATGGATGCTTGTCATATGTTGTTGGGTTGACCATGGTAGTTTGATCAATGAGAACTGCAGGATGGACACATATAAACTTATTCACTAATGAAGGATGGAGTTCGACATAAGTTGAAGCCTCTGAAGGGAGTAGATGAAAAGGTATCCAACAATGTACGAGTTTGTTTGCTCAACGAAAGGAAATTCTTGGAAGGTATGAAACATGAACACATGTGTTTTGCATTAATTCCAAGAACTGAAAAGGAAGTTAGTAGTGAGGTTCTTGTAGAAGTGTGTGGTTTACTGGATGAATTCCAAAGTATTATTTTTGATAATGTGCCTGAAGGATTACCACCAATAAGGAAGATTAGTCATTAGATGGATTTGATTCTTGGAGCCAGTTTTCCAAATAAGGCATCTCATTGAATGACTCTAGTGAAGAGTTAAGAGTTGAACAAACAAGTGCAACAGTTGTTGCAAAACAGATTGATTAGGGAGAGTTTGAGTCCATGTGTAGTACTTGTTGTACTAGAACCTAAGAAGGATGGATAATGGTGAATGTGTATTGATTCGCGAGCCATTAATAAGATCACCATCAAGTATCATTTTCCCTTGCCAAAGATGGACGACATTATGGATTGCTTGAGCAGGGCTGAGTATTTCACGAAGATTGATTTGAAGAATGGTTACCATTAGATTTGAATCAGAGAAGGAGATGAATGGAAGATAGCTTCCAAGACCAAAGAAGGCCTGTACGAGTGGTTATTCATGCCTTTTGGGCTAACCAATGCACCCAACACATTCATGGGACTCATGAACGAGGTATTGAAAGAATTTCTAGGTAAGTTTGTCATTGTTTATTTGGATGACATTTTGATTTTTAGTAAGATGTTGGAGGAGAACCTGATGCATATTGGAAGCGTTTTTGAGAAGTTGAGAGAGGAGAAGTTGTTGATCAACTTGAAGTGCAATTTTGTGAAACATGAACTAGTGTATCTAGGATTTGTTATCTCAGTAGAGGGTTTGAAAATGGATCTAGAAAAGGTGAAAGCCATTGTGGAATGGACAATACAAAGGAGCACTACTGAGGTAAGATCTTTTCATGGTCTAGAAAGTTTTTACTAAAATTTCATTAAAGGATTTAGTAGTATTTGTGCACCCCTAACTGAAACAATGAGAGGGGATAAAAAGGAATTCAGAAGGAGTACAAGAGCAACAAAGAGTTTCATTTTTTTTTGAAGGTCATAGTGTTTTGTTTTGTAAGCAATCAGATTCTAATAAAAGTATTGCAGATCGATGCTGCAGTAATGCCATTAGATCTATTTTAAGTTGGAAGGTAAACTTATGTTTATTTTGGTGAGAAGTTGAATGATGCAAAGAATAAATATTTTGTTTATGATCAAAAATCCTATGCCATAATTCAGGCTTTAAAGAAATGGAGACACTATTTTTTGCCAAAAGATTTTTTTTTGTTTACTGATTATCAGGCTTTATAGTATTTGAATAGTCAAGGAAAATTGAACCAAAGGAATTTGAAGTGGGTTGAATTTTTGTAAAGTTACACTCTTTTTTTGAAGCATGGAAGTGGATGATCAATAGGGTCAGAGACTTTTGAGCAAGAGAAAATTGTTGACAAAAAAATATGGTTTGAAGAAAGGTTCAATGACTCAAGCTTGTATCTAGAAGATCCCGATTTGCAAAAGCTTGGAAAGTTTCATAAGGAGCCCGCTACATTGATGACAAAGTAGTTGACGCACCCATTTAAGATGTGGTATTATTTAGATGAATCAAAATTTCATTCCCAAGAGTTCGATGAGAGAAAAATGATCAGTAGCTGAAAAGTGTTACTTTGGTTTAGGATAGTACTATTTTCATTGTTAGCCTATGGTCTACAGGTAAGGTGATGTCTCTTAGACATTCCAATGGGGTACAATGGAGCTATTTCGGCGAGAGATGAGCTCATTGACAGAACATTTAGGAATGTCTCTTAGACATTTTGACGGGTGTGGACTAAGCTAATCATTGCGCTAAAGTGACCTCGGGTTTCAAAGTATGTTTCAAGTCTCTTCGACAAGACAGATCTCGACAGCTGAGTGGAGATAGTGATGTCGATGTGACATATGGGTTTCAGTGTGACATCTTTGAATGTCTCTTCAATGATGTGAGTAGCAATGTCGGTGTGACATGGTAGCTTCGATGAGAGATCTTTCAATGTCTCTTCGACATTCCATTTATTTTTTGATTGAGTTGTCAATGTGACATGGGGGTGTCAGAGTAAGATCTACAAAATTCTTGGTGACATTCTGATGGGAGGAATAAGCGATGATGGTCAACGCCGAAATGGAAAGTTTGATATCAACATGTGGCGAAGTGATATTGGGTATTTCACATTGTTGTTGTGAAATATAATTTCATTGGCTAGTGTTGATTATGATGTAACGACTTGGAGATTATGAATGTTGATTAGGAAAAATGGAAACTATGATATAAGGAGTAAGGCTGACTTGGAGAGTTCTATAGAGATATAAGCAAGATGGAATGCTTGTGTAGGGGGGATTGAAGTGTTAGAAGAACATTTAGCGAAGAATAGTGAAGGAATTCAGATCTACCAATCGGTAGATGCATGTAATAAGCAGCCTATAAGATGGAATGTTCTCTATAATCTATAATGATCAGTAATAAAGATCATTTTTGTTGTGCAAACTTGGTTGTTTCATGTTATTCTAGTTTGTAAGGGAAGTCCCCTTCATCAGATTGCTACCCTTTTGCACTCTTAAGGGATATTGTTGGTCCAATGTAGCTTAGATCATTTCAATTTTTTTGGGTACAAAAGAGAACCATGCATAGCCTAAACATACCATACAGATGTATTGGAATTGATATTTGAGTCCTACGAGTTGCAGAACACAATTTACACCCCTTTGCAACTTTACATTGCTTGCATTTGACACTTTTTCATTCAACTAAAAAGTGGACACCATAGGAAAACGCCTTAGAGATATCAAAAATTGTGAGAGTTTGTTGTAGAGGAGGCCAACATGATCTTGTAGCCTTAGAAAAAATGTTTCTAAGTGACACGGTGTCTAAGTAACTCCTTGTCAAAGATTGTTGCCTTTTTGCACTTTGGACTCTTAAGGGATATCATCGGTCCAATGTAGCTCAGACCATTTCAGTGTGTTTGGGTGTGAAAGAGTACCATTCCTAGCCTAAATTTACCCATTTGAACATGTTGGAATTGATGGTTTGGTCCTACGAGTTGTAGGACACAAGTTACACCTTTTGCAACTTTACATTGCTTGCATTTGCACTTTTTCCATCAACTGAAAAGTGGAGACCATGGGAAAATTCCTCAGAGATATCAAAAAACAAGAAAGGTTATGGTAGAGGGTCCCAACTTGATCCCATAGCCTTAGAAAGAATGTTTCTAAGTGACACAGTGTTTGAGTAACTACTCGTTAAATACTGTTGCCTTTTTGAACTTTGGTCTCTTAAGGGATATCGTCGATCCAATGTATCTAAGACCATTTCGGTGTGTTTAGGTGTGAAAGAGGATAATTCTGAGCCCAAATGTACCCATCTAGATGTTTTGGAATTGATGGTTTGGTCCTATGAGTTGTAGATCAAAAGTTACACCCCTTTGCAACTTTACACTGCTTTAGGCCTCAAACTAGGGCATAGGCTTAACTTTTGTTTCCACCATCCAAATATTCTAAAATTTTGGATTCTTGATGCTTATTTGTGTATGGGAATATGTGACAAGTTTCATGATTTTCCCACACATGAAACTTCCTTTTCCACAAAGCCCTTGATTTCCTAAGTTTTACATGGCAGTTTGACTATTTTTAGTGCAAATTATAGTATTTCAAGAATGTTCAAGACTAGGGACTATTAAAGTATGTTATAAATTCCTAAATAAACCTTCCCTATGAATTTCAAGACTTGAATAATCCATTTTGTATCTGCTACTCCATAAAAAATTCTAAAAAATGAGGCCTAATTCGACTATAATAGTCCATTTTTTACCTATTTTGTACAAAACAACCTAATTTAATTGTACCTTATCTAGTTTAATAAAGGGTAGTAGTTAATACAAGAGTAGTACCTTATCCTTTTCTTATTGTACCTTATCATGAATAGAGGGAAGTAGTTAAGACAAGGGCAATGATCATAGTCTTATTCATGAAAGGGGATGCCACTATCATGAAAGGGTAGAAAAGATAACTACTAAGCAAAGAGTCAAAACCATGAAAGTGAAGATTGCAATGTTGTAGTGTTTGTTAGAGATAAATACTCATCAAGGTTAAAAATCAACAAGACTTCATGTAGAAGCACAACCATGTGTCCAAAGAATGGTTGTCAAGACTATGAAACAAGCATGGACATCAAAAGGGAAAATACAGTTTTAGAGACTCATGTTAGGATAGTGATGAGGAGTTAACAATGAAAAGGATAGTCATCAATCTCATGCAAAATTCTAAGACATTCCAAATTCATAGCCTCAAGGACAATCCTTTCAAATGAAGGTTTATACATGAAGTGCATAATTGGTGAGTTTCTCAAAGGACAAAGTCAATGAAATATAAAGTATAACTATGCAAAGGTATACAAATGCAAAGAATAAAGGGGAAGCAACTTGAGGGGGTGAACATAGTCAAGGTGTAAAAAGAAAACTATGTGAGGGGGAAACAACTTGATCAAAAGGGGGAAGCCATAGATAAAGGGGTAGACATGAGTTATGGTTAATAGTGTTGAAACTTTGAACTATGAACATTATGCATGAAACTATCAACTATGAACATTATGCATTAAAAATATGAACATTATGCATGAAACTTTGAACTATGAACATTATGCAAAACCCTTTTATATAAATTGAACTAAAGCATTCTATTAACTTTGACAAACTTGTTATGCTTGGCAAGCATACTTTCAACAATTAGTGTGCAACATAATGACTTCGTAAAATGTAGAAAATCACAATAAATGAGTAGCATAATGATCCCTAAATATCTTTAAAAGAAAAATCCTCTTAAGGGGAAAGCATTACCAACATAACACAAGACCATGATACATAAAGGGAAGCAACTTCATGCACACACATATAAAGAGATATTAAATATAAAACTTCTTAAGATTAATAAATTAAATAGACACTAATGAAACCCTACCAATGTTTATATGAAACCCTTATACCCTAAAATTAATTAAATATGAAAGAAAACAATGATCAATAACATGGCTTTAAACAAATTCAATGTGCATACTTACAAATCAATCCAACAAACCATCCAAGTCTTCTATACTCTTTTTTGTGTCAAGTACTACCTCATGGTCAAACTCACACACCTTCCACAAGTTCTTGTTTGCAGGGCTACCCTTATATTTGATCAAATGAGCATTGGTTGTGATGAAAAAGTTGGAGTAGTGAAGAATCTTTTGATGTGTGTCGAAGTCCTCAAACAACCAAACTGGAGCATTCTTAATTTGGTACCTTCTAATCCATGTTCTAGTAACAACGACCAAACCTGTAGGATATTCTATGTTTTCTCCATCTATAATTGGGGTCTCCAATTTCTTTTTGGTCTCGATACAAAAAAATAAGTAATAATCAGTTCCCTCATCATTTTCTTCATCCACAATCACTACATAAACATGCCCTACATTGATATGTTCACCCATTTAGATGCATTTAATGAACATCACAATAAAACAACAATGTAAGATATATTACTTGGTTCTAGTAGATCCAATACATGATCAAAGTCAATGGATGATTGCATCTCCATGATTTGTAGAGCCATCAAGAGCTAATATGTATCAAGTGGGGTTAGAATTATTAGAGACCATTCGTCAACCCTCTCTTTTGAGTTGCAATCATTCCATGCTTGAAGTGTAAATACAGAACAAAAGCATACCATCTTTTGCGTATGGATAATCCATGTACTTGCATTGGAGCTTCTAAAAGAGTGTAGCTCACTCGATCCTATTAGTGTAAAATAGTCCTTATATTTTGCAATGTTAGTATCATCTACCAACCAAAAAAATCTATGAACTAAAGAATTACTTTCATTATTTGGACCCATTGCATGATTGCACCATTGGACAATTGATTTTGCATCTGTCAACTTTACATTGTCTTTGTACTTTAACACTTCTCGTGCTAAGGCTCTTTTAATACATGCACCTGGTCCATCATGCTCCCCCTTTCCATGCACGACCTCTAAAAAGTTCAACATATGTTGAACACCACTAATCCTATGCATCTAGCTCAACTAGTAAAACATTCTAGAGTTCTTGAATTGCAATGTATCATTATTTGACCACATGATATGCTAACTAAATGATATGCCCCTACTATCCAAATCATCATAGAACATCTGAAAGCAGCCTTGCACAAACTCTATAGAATGTGTGTGATCATCACTGATGTAAAAGTGATACTCCCTAATTACCTTCCTGTTATCCTTTGTACTATCATTTGCATGAATGAATGTTATATGCACAAATATAGCAACCTGTGTGGAGTTGTAGTATTGTGATTGCACCTCATTCTATGGCTATAGTGTGTAGTTCTTTGAAAATTCGACAACTAAAATGATGCTATGAAGTGAAAATATGTCCTTGCATAACTTGAAGTATGATTCCATCCATCGAGCTCTGTGTATGCCATGCATACTCATAGACCACCTGATTACAAAAAATGCCCATAAACTGATACAATGGAATCTTATCATTGACCAATTCACACTTCTTTGCTTCTTTCCCATCTTTTAGACTGTAGGCCACTATCTTGCACTTTCCAAATTGCACAATTTCATTTCCATTTGCATGTGTACTAGCCATGTGCTTGAAAATTGACAAATGTTGCATGCCACCACGATGATCACATGTGCCATCCAAACATGACTTCTTGTAAAAAAATTTACCCACTCTTTCACATAAAATTTTAGATAAGAAATCCCTTGAAGATTTAGGTGGAGGCCTTATGTTACATTCTTGCAAAACATTGTTACTATGCATATCTACACATATACGTTGATAAACATCATAATGGTTAGAAAACTCAATATGCACTCTACAACAAGAAGTAGTTCGTGTGTAATTTATTTTGACATAAAAAGGATTTAGCATTTCAAAATACCTTTGACATATTTTAACTTGAGGAAACCTCTCTATAAAATTAGCAAAAAATTGTGTTTGAGTGGTATCCAAAAAATGCTTTGGATGTGGCTCATGGATTTGACTACCTATTCCCTTCTTACAACATCTCTTTGATTGGGAGAGGCCCTTGTGTTATCCTTCCAAAAATCTTTTATTAGAAATTTGATCTCAAGGCTTGAAAATTTTCTTTATATTTCTGTGGTAGTCTACCCAAGAATTCCCATAACTCATTTCTATTTGGATCCTCCACTCTTTCACACCTTCTTTTGGATCTAATTAGAGATTATCTACTTATTTTCAAAGATTTACTCATATTTGTAAGGCTCGTCTTATTCCTGGTTTGACTACTTAACAATGTTGTTGTCATCACACATCGTATGACACAACTATCTTTCATATGTGAGGTAGAACCCACACTTTTGTATGCACTCATCAGATTCTTTATAATGGATTTTTTACTTTAGACATCCAATATTCTTAGCCCAAGAGTCTTCATGGTGGGCCTAAATTTGAGTTGCCTCATCATTTCAACAAATAGTTGACATCTTCCAGCCTCACTTAGCTTCTCAAAAAATAAACTCCATATCCTCTTTGCATATCTTTGACATGCACATTTTGAAATCTTATCAGCCATTGTTTTCAAAACATTGGAATCAATATCAATCAAATATTTAGGTTTTCTATACAAAAATCTAGGAGTTCTCAAAGGTAAAGTTGTGTCAACATTAGGAATGTCAACAACATCAGGGATAGATGGTGTACCTTCAATTGGAGATGAAATTGATGATGTACCTTGAGATTGACATGTAAACGATGTCGTACCTACAACTTGAGATGTGGTATGTGGAGTGTCTTCAAATAGAGATGTATTTGTTGATGTACTTTTAAAACCACATGTTGTTGATGGTGTCTCCTCAATTGGGGATCTAATTGTTGATGTACTTTGAACATGAGATATTGTAGATGGTCTGCATTGAACTTCACTTATGGTTGATGATGTGCCCCCAAATTCTTGATTCATTTCTCTCCATGCATGAAGTTTTTGCATTTGTTCCCTTTATCCTACCAATTCGACATCTCTTAGATTGCATGAGAATTTATTCCTCTATGGGCTGCAATTTCTTTTCTTCACGAGCTTTCATTTTTGTTTTTCTTCTGCTTGAATTTTTAGCTTCATGTTCATCCAATGTTAGAGGCTTTTCTCATTTCCTCAGCATGACGTTGAATGCTACATGTTCACAAACAAACATAGAACAAAAGTAAGTAATGCATTTTATGAAACATATTCATATTGCTGATTACATTGCATTTTATGAAACACACAAAGCATTTTATGAAACATATTCATATCGCTAATTCATTGCATTGCATATCTTTCAAACTCAAAGCATTAATTCATGTTGCATAGTTCTACCAAAGCATTTTTTATACATTTCTACCAAAGATTTTTTCATACAATGTCTACCAAAGCATTTTATGAAAGAAGGCAATGACCTATTTGGAAAAACGCCTCAAGAAATGTGGTGTCATGGTGATGTCCATCACCATGACACCACATTTCTTTGAGGCATTCTTTCATATAGCTCACTGCCTTTTCTATGCTACTGCATTTTCCATACATGTCTACCAAAACATCTTATCTAGCATGTCTATGCTACAATATTTTTCATCCATGTCTACCAAAGCATTTTATGAAAGTAGGTAATGAGTTGTTTAGAAAAATGCCTCAAAGAAATGTGGTCTCACGATGATGGACACCACCATGAGACCATATTTCTTTGAGGCCTTTTTTCAAACAACTCACTGCCTTTTCTATGCTACCACATTTTCCATACATGTCTACCCAAGCATCTTATCAAACATGTCCATCCTACCACATTTTTCATACATTTTTAACAAATCATTTTATGAAAGAAGGCAATGAGCAATTTGAAAAATTCCTCAAAGAAATGTGATCCCATGGTGATGGACATCGTGCCATGAGACTACATTTCTTTGAGGCATTTTTCTCAAATAGCTCACTGCCTTTCCATGCTACCACATTTTCCATACATGCCTACCAAAGCATTTTATGAAACATGTCTATGCTAATATGGATTTTAATACATGCCTACTAAAGCATTTTCCATACATGTCTGCCAAATCATCTTATCAAACATTTCACTTCCTTGCTGCCATGTCTAAAAGCATAAAATAGGTGCTTTCAAAAGAAGGCAGTGAGCTGTTTGCAATAATACCTCAAAGAAATGTGGTCTCATGGTGATGGACCAATTATTTTGACCAATTACCTTCATTTTTTTCTTCCATGGATCATTAGTTTGTGACCAAAATCTTAAGAGTCAAGAGTCAATTGCAAATAAAAAACATTACATACATCACTAACTCTGCACAGAAAAATAAAAATTTCAGAGAAACTTTGCAACTGAGAAAACTATTAACACTATTTTAAAACAAGACAAACAAAGTATACATAATGCAAATATCAAAGTGAATCCATCAAATGCATTGTGTACCTGATTTGAAATGCCATTGCAGAAATTGAAAGGCCTGGCGAGAAGAACTAGTAGATGAGATGGTAGCAATGGAAGTCAGAAAGTGCAAATCTTTGCTCCCATTTAAACCTACACAATTTTTTGGAAGGTAGGGATGGCTGGATGCAGAGTTCATGGCTGCCATGGCAACTGCACTGAGAAAATGATTATGCTCTCCTTCATAGGTAGTGCTCAAAATGCTTGGATTTTCACTGCATCTCTATACTTTTTTCCTAACTGGACAAGAGGAAACCGCACATCTATAATAAGCTCTTGGCCATGAGTTGTTTCTTATCATTTTTTCCCATACTTGCGCCATTGGCAGCCATCATTAATTTTTTAAAATATTTTAAATTTTAAATTTATCGCTATCCAAAATATAATTTTTTAAAGAGGAATGACATATAATCAATAAATTTGATTCTTTTTTTCTCTTCAATGTAAATTTTCTTTACCTATATGTTAAGGATGTATAAGATTCTTATCGTGGGTGTGTCTGATCTTGACGTATAATATTTTCTTTGGATGTCGCATTGGTGGATGCCCAGGTCTCTTGCATAGTACGTGAGGCTTCTCATTTGGTTGATCCTCATCTATGCACAAATTCCCTTCACCATTTGCACTTTGCTCCAATTCTTTCTGAAAACCAATGGTGTGAATGCCTACAATGCGGTTAAGAACATCTGACCATGGATGGGAGAAACCGTGAGTAGAGAAATATGGCGTTTAGAGGAGAGATAAATCGATGGAATGTTTGATCTATTGTTACAATGGACAAGAGTGTTCCACTACTACCACCGATCAAACCTTGTCCACTACCACCACCGATCAAACCTTTCAGCTTCTTCTTGCTTATAACCGCCATTGTGACAACCAATGAGACTATAAAAAAAATGAAAAAAGGGTTTTTGTAAACAGGCCGATGACTGTCAATTTGTTTTAAACGTGTTAATGTTTACAAACAAATATTCTTCCCTCTATAACTGAATACGCCTCTCGGTGTAAATATATGTTAGTAGCAACATTTTTGATCACCTGAAAATATTTTTATATGGAAGGTGTTCCTATGTGAAGTAAATGAATTGATTTTGAAAATTAACGATTGAAAATTGTAAAGGATGTAAGACCATTGAAATGATTTCGATTGTCAAAGTTTCTAAAATATTAAAAAAAATATAATATATAATTAAAAAAAAAGCAACTACATTTAAATTAAGAAAAGATAGGATAAGAATTTTTTTTTTTTCTTTTAAACTTTTTAAACTTAGATTTTTAATAAATAATAATTTTTTAAAAAAATATATTTTTCAAATAATAATATTAATAATAATAATCAATAAATTATAAATTAAATTTTTTATCTTTTAACTATGTTCCATTTTATTTTTCACTTTTTAAATTTGGTGTTACTTGTAATTTTTAATATAAAAGTTAGAATTTTACTTTTAACAATTTTTATATATAGTTTATTTTATTTTTATTTTAGTTTTTTTAAAGTTTAATTTATCTAATAATATTTATAATATTTTTTATTTGTTAATATTGAGTTTATGTTAATATTGTTTGTAATATATTAATTATATTTTTTAGGTACATATTTTATTAATATTTCAATTTTAATAAATTAAAAAAATAGTTTTTCTTTTTTATTTAATCATTTATTAACTCAATAAGTTTTTTATTTTTTATTAATTTTTTAAAATTATTATATTTATTAATATTTATATTTTGATATATTTGGAATTTTTATTTAATTAATTTTATGTTAGTTTTTAATTTAGATTTAAGTTTAAATTTATTTTTATTATTTATGTCTTTTTATGAAGTTAGAAATAATAATTAAAAATTATTAGAATTAATTTAATTTATAATTATTTATCTTATTAAAAATTTAAGTATTATAAAATAATTCTATTTTGATTTTTTGTTGTAGTTTATATAATAAAATGATTTTTAAACTTAAAATTAAAATTAAAATTTATAGAGTGAGAGAGAGAAGGTAACTTTTGATAGTCATTTCATGCCAACAATTCAAGGATAGCACATCCCTAGGGAGTTATTCTTAGGGTAGCATGTCATTTGATTAAGGATATGATAATTCTCCTTTAAAACCTCTTTAGTGTATCCATTGCACATTTAGGAGGAAAATAGATGGAGGAAGAAAGAGAGAAAATAAAGAGTGAGAAATAAAGAAATAGACAAGGAGACAAAGAGATACAAGAGATAAAAATAGAGATAGAGATACAAAAATACAGGTATAGATATAAAGGGATAAACATGGTGAGACAAAGAGAGAGAGATAAAGAGAGATAAAGAAAGAGAGAGAGGTAAAGAGAGAAGAGGAGAGACATCAACAAATATAGTCACATAAAGAGAGAGAGATAAATCTCGATAGAAAGATAAAGAGAAACATGAGACAAAGATATATATAGAGGTAGAGAAGCCAAGAGATAAAGAGGGAAAGGAGGAGATAAATAGGGATAGAAAAATATAGTAAGGGGAGAAATATAAGGAGAGGGAAATAGATAGAGAGAAGAAATGAGTGAAAGATAGACAAAGAGAGAAGGGAAGAAAAATATAGATAGAAATAGGGAGAGAGAGGAAGAGAAAGAATGAGATATAATAAAATATATAAATATAGAGAGGGAGACAAAGATATAGATAGATATCTCTCTTTCTCTTCCCATATCTCTCTCTCTATATATATCTTTCCATATGTACCTCTCCCTACCTATCTCTCTCTATATATCCCTCTCTTTACCTCTTTCTATATAAATTCCTATATCTATCTTTCTATCCATCCATCTCTCCTCTCTTTGTTTCCCCTTTCTTTCTATCTCTATTTCTCTCTCCATCTCCCTCTTTCTCCAATTCCATCTCCATTTACATCTCTATCTTCCTCTCTATCTCTCTCCCTATCTCTATCCCCTTACCTCTCCTTACATCTCTTTCTCTCTTTCCCCTCTATCTTTCCCACTATATATATCCCTCTTTCTATCCATATCCATCCCTCTCTTCCTATCACTCTCTCATTCTAGATTTCTCAACTTCTCTATCCTCTCTATTTATCTCCCTCTCTCCTTCCCTCTCTATATCTATCTCAATATCTCTCTCACCCAGACACACACACACACACACACACTCCTTGTTTCTCCTTCCCTATATCTATCTTTATATCTCTCTCACTCACATATGCTCAGTCATTATTTCTCCCTCATTATCTCTATCTCTCTATGTCTCCCCCCCTCTCTATCTATCTCCATCTCTCTATTAATTATCTCTATTGAACCTCCTTTCTCTCTCTCTCTCTCTCTCACACACACACACACACACACATTTACTCCATCTCTCTCTCCATCTATCCTACTCTCTCTTTATATATATATATCCCTCTCTCTACCTCTCTCTATATACCACTTCCTATATCTTTATATTTCTCTCTCCATCTCATCCTCTTTCATTTTCTCCCTCTTTTTATCTCTATCTCTCCCTCTACCTCTTCCTCTTCCATCTTCCCTATATATTTATCTCTGCTTAGTTTTTTCTATATCTCCATCTTTCCCAAGTTATATTTATCTCTTAATCTCTCCTTTATATCCCTGTCTCTCCCTCTCTCCCTCCCCCTATCACTTCCTCTTTTATATCTCTGTACTTCTCTCTCCTATCTCTATTTATCTCCCTCCATCTCCCTCTCTATCTATGTATTTATACATATCTATCTCCTTTCATCTCCATATCCTCTGCATCATACACACACAATTTTATTTCTCTCCTCCCATCTCTATCTCATCTCCATCTCATCTCTATCTCTATATCTCATCTTCACCTCTCTACCCCTCTGCCTCTACCCTCTACCTCACCTCACCTCTACCTCTATCTCATCTCACTTCATCTCTATCTCATCTCTATCTCATCTCATCTCTATCTCCAGTTTTAAATTCCAAGCATATCTCCCTCTATCTCTACTTCCATTATTCATCCATCTCTACTCCCTCTCTATATATCACTCTCTATCTCACTTATATTTCTCATCTCCTCCTCCCTCTCCCTCTCTATATATTTCTATCTCTTTTGACCCCTATCTATCATTTGTCTCTCTCTCTCTCTCTCTCTTCTCCCCATCTATCTCTCCCTCTTTCTATCCCCATATCCCCCCCTATTTCCCTCTCTACCTATTGCAAATATAACATGAGCCTATTGGTAATGGGGCCTTTTTATCTTCCTAATTTCAAAATTTTTTTAGTTATGTTTGGATCCCTATAAGCAAATACATAGTTGATTTGATGTTATCATTTCTCCATTGAGACCTTTGTTTCCCAAACAACATCATTTTCTAAATGGCCTACCAATTGACCTCATGTATACTACACAAATTTATGTAAAATATTAGATGAAAAATTCCTTAATTGACCTTCCAAATTTCTTCAGTGTACCCATTGCACACCAAGGTGCAATTACTAGTATATATATTTTCAATAATATTGTGTACATTGTAGATATCAAACAAAATAAAGCTCAAGTCCATGTCTATCTAAGTTCGTTGTAATATTTCATTTAACAACCATAGTATCCAAGAGTAACATTGTTGTCACCCCCATTGTTAACTTGGAAAAAAAATTGACCCATTTTAAAATATTTTGAATGTGGTTTTCTTATAATAATACCTAGGATTTCTATAAAGTTCACACCCAAACACCAAGGACTCACTGTGGAATTTCTTAAATAATACAAAGGATTTCTATAAAGGCTTCCACAAATGCATTTAATTGATGGAAATTAATATTATAAATGACCTTTGTCTTGTGAACCATTTGAATCAAAGTATCATCCAAATAGGGAATGACACAAATATATTCTTAATTACCACTCAAAAATCAATATTAAGAATAGATTTCAAAATTGGAGATGATTATAAAGTATCTTTATGAGTCATCATTTGATTACAAAAGGATAATGAGAAGTAAAAAATTCAATTTCTAATTGCCTCATCCACCATCTTAACATCTATTTATTTTATAAAATTATCCACAATCATGGTCTTGTTGTAACTTAAATCATTCAACCATGATTCATCCTCTTTGAACACACATTTGGCCAAGCTCATGGCCACATGATTAGAAAAATTAAAGATCTCTATCACATCCCCACAAACTCATTGTTTTTCTAAATTCATGATGTCTCGTGTAATTTGGATCAAGGTGGAAAATATTAATGATTTGAGCATTATTCATGATTTGATGACTTTGGATGCTTATGATGATTCAAATGGTAAATTTTACAGTTTTAATAGTTCTAATAATTAATTTTTTTATGATGATTTATCACTACTATTGATTAAATTGCTAATATTATAATTTAATTGGTTTTATCTCCCATTGATGGCATGGTATAGCTAATGGTGTGTTTATACTTTTGGATTGACCAGCTACTAATGCTCTAATGGTGAAACATATGTGAGAAACTTGATTGTTCTTGTAGGTACAAAGGTGCAAAAAATGTGGAATCTTAGTTTTTTCATGAGTGATACTTTGTATCCTTAAATGTTAAGGCACAATTAGAGGATTGATCAACTATAAGTTTCTTATTGATACTTGTGTTTGTGATAATGACCAAGGTTAGAAATTTTTGTCAATTATTCTCTTTTGCACCCTAGATGTCTTATATGAAACCATTTGTAAAAACTAATTAATCCAAACCCCAATAGACGAGTATCAATTACCATTCTATATTGATTAACTCTTTTTTATCTTCTTATCATGCTACAGGATAATAAGGTAGATAATAATAAAAATGAAATAAAAGAATAAAAGTAAAAAAATATACAAAATAAATAATAGAGATCTAAAAGAAGAAAAAAATATAGAGGTTGAGGGATCCTACCAAATTAGGGATTTGGAAATAGGGAGACTTAATGCGATTGAAGTTATCTATCATGGAAGGTGATAAGTTAGCAACCATGGGAGAAGGAGGTTTCTTATGTCACTAATGAAGCATGGAATTCCCATTCTCACCCATTACCTCACTAGAAAGGATTGGTAGAATGAAACACCAAAGAGAAGCTATGTAAGGCATTCTCATGACCTTGAAAATGGGGATTTTGGGCAGGCATGGTAGTGGCTTGTAGCTAAGAAGAAAGGAGGGAGTAGTTAGGATGTGAGGGAAAGAAGATCTAGAAGAAATTAAGGAGTAGAGGCCAAATTTGATTCCAATCCACCATACCATTCTTTCTTTTTATTGGTTGAAATCTATTTCCATTTATTTAATAGTTAGTGGTCACCTACCTAGCTGGTTGTGGGAAGTATAGATATAGATTATAAACAAAAGGGGAAAAAATAATAAACGGGTCACAAGTATGAAGTATTTAAGAGATAGAAAAACCTCTTAGGAATGACATCCCCTACCTCTACCTCTTTCCACACTCCCATTAGGTGGACATGATGTGTGTAGTCTAGAAGCATAGGATATGCATGTGAGTTTTGTGGCATAATTCCTTAAAGTAGTGTAACTTTAGGAAGGCTTTAGAAACTTCAAGCACATTCAATTGCTTATCCATTTTCATGCTTAAACTGAATCCTTGAAAGAGACTATACATTCCTTATAGTCTAGTAAAAAAGAAAATGGTATCATATATGCTGGTTATTCCATTTATTGGAGCTATAGGCTTCACAAATTAATGCATAAAATCAATAAAGGATAAATTATGCACAAATTCTCTATTGAATTATTAATCTTGTGTTATATCTTCAATATAACTGATATTGCGCTAATAAACCTTTATCAAGATTTCTTAGTAGTTTTCGTGTGCATCAAGTTACATAAAAAATAAAGAGAGAAAGAGAGAGATTATATTTCCTTATTGAGGAAAGTTAATATTTTATATCTTTTAACTTTATCTATTTTTTTCTAAATGTGTGACTATTAAAAACTTGTGTATGGAATTATAAATTTGAATGTTTTCTTATCTCCTATGGATGAGTATATCAGTTTTTATATTATGATACCGGTGATGTCATTGTAAGATTTGGTTGTGAAGCCACCCAAGAATGTAAATTATTGACAAGAAATAAGAAATGATAGAATAAACTATATTTTATTCAACAAGAATGCAAATCATGCAAGAATGAGTGATTACAATGAAAGCAATGGGTGAGAACATATAGGATATACCACCCAAGAGACTATAAGCACAACCAATGTGGAACAAAGTGAAAAATTCTCTAAGTAAACCTAGTGTGAAAAGCGTCTAAGTGGAGAACTACCTAGGAAATGGACTAGTTAGGAAATACACTAGATATTCACACTAATACCCCCTTTACTTCCAATTTATGGGGAAGAAAAAATATGCAAAAGATGGCTCCCATCTACAAGGCCTAATGTGGTACCCATATACCAAAAAAAACCCTAGAAAGAAGAGAAGGAGAAAACCCAATAAGAAAAAAGCTCCCTTGATAAAATGATGAATAAAGAAGGGCTAAGTAACCCCCTTGAAGGATTGATTTACCACATTCCTAAGGGATCTCATAGATGGAGATAGTTTCTCTTAGTGAAGGGTTTGGTGAAAATATCAACAACTTTCTCTACTATAGGACAATAATAAAAAATCAATGACTTGCTCTTGTATAAATTCACATATAAAAAGTACATGTGGATCTCAATGCATTTATCCTATTGATGATGTAGTGTCCCTCTATTTCGGTTGTCTTGGATCTTGAGTAAGTTTGTTTGGTTAAATTGAGTTGTCTTTTTTTTTGTGTTCATTATTATATTGTTAAATTTACTTTTGAAATTATGTGATAAAGTAATATTATAACTAGCCTTGATTAATCAATTTAATTAAGATAAATTGATTACAAGGTGACTAGTTAATTGGGGGGGTCAACTTCAACCTTTCAATTATCATTATAATTTAAGTCATGAAGAAGATCTTGTATATAATTCAACCTTGTTATCATTTGATATATTTTTAAGAATAGGTTTCTCTAAAGGTCTAAAACTGTTGTTATATTCTTAACCAATTCAAACGGAACGTCATTGTTCTACCATGATTTTGTTTGTGCAACTATTTTATTGTTACATAAAGAAATATAATTCGAGCTTATAGTATTTATATATGTACGAGAAGCTAGAAAATATGAAATTAAGAAAAAAGAGATATAATGTAAAATTTTAGTATATATAATATTTACAAGAAGCCATAGATATGCAATTAATAAAATACAAGTGAAAGGAATGAATGGGAAACATAATATAAATTATGGTTGACAATTTTGTAGTTCTAAAATTAATACAAATGAAAATATTATTAATATTATTAACTTCTATAATTAAATATGTTTATATATATAAAATTTAATAATATTCAAAATAATAAATGCAACTTACAAAAAGCATTTAAAAGATTACACTTGCCTCTTTCTTTTGTCGTCACTTCGATTGGAGACATTCTTTTATCATTCCACGTTTCTTTGAGGCATTTTGTCTTTCAACCACGTGCTTTGTCTAAGCGTTCACATTCCACATGCATATCTACCAAGCAAAAAAATTAAGAAACATATTTAAGTAATAATTAGAGGTTTTTTGGGGAGAGGAGAAAGGAGGGGAGAGCTCCCTTCGTGGGAGAAGATAGATGGCGCATCAGTTAATTGTGATAACAACTTCAGCATAGGAAGCAAACATATTGGTCAACATTGTGGTGCCTGAAGCTTTATTCACTTTCTATGAGGAGGAGATTTATGCTTGCAATGGAGGTGTTTCTATGGTGGTGGTTGCATGAGCTTCACTGCAAGTTGTGGGTTCTTGTAGTGAGATGTGGGAGCTTGTTGGGTCAAGGGGATGTGCTGGAAGTGTTCTTTGTTGCATTAGATGGTTGTCATTTCCACTCTAAGAGGATCTTGCTGCTGGATGATTTTCATTCCCAGATGAGTTTCATATTGGAGCTACATAAACTTAGGCATTTAGAAGCGATGCAGCTAAGAATGAGCAAGAGGAAGAGCATGGACATGTGAGTTGCAGGTCCAAGATGTGAGTTGCAGGTCCAAGAGAGTAGGAATGGGATGGGGAGTAGTTGCCAAAATAGCCAAAACCCATACAAAATTTGAAGGCATAACAAGGTTTTACAAACATCTTCACTGTTTCCATTGGCGGCCTAGTTACTCGAGCTCACTCAAAATTAAGATTCCTCTCAACAAAGAACTTGCAGGTGAGTGGAAGAGTTAAAATAATAATAATAATTATTATTATTATAATAATAATAATTATTATTATTATAATAATAATAAATAAATAAATAAAAGTCTAAAATTACAGTTAGTTTAGTTATGCTTGAAGCATTTTACCAATATCCTCTTTATAATATGGTAAAATGGAACATTCATCTAGTTAGCTATATTGGGCAATTGGCCCTTCTATTATTCAATATTTTAGGCCTATGAAATCAACTATCTTTTCATATATGTTTATTTTCCATCTGGGTTAGACTACAGGATAGGTTATTGGTGTCTTTTCTTTAGGAGTATATCGACTGAGCATGCTCTCTAGATTTTGAACCTGGATTATTATGGCTCCAAATTATCAAACCTTTCCAAGACTATTGTCAGACTCAATAATTTAGGCTTTTTGTTGGGCATTTGTTGTGCCTTATCTACGCTTCTGTCGATTGCATATATTTTGATAGTTCTAAGGCCCTTTCAACAAATCCATTTTGTACATATCCTGCAATGATTGCATTTCATGAAATAAATATCTGTTCGGGTTATTTTATCGAACCATTCTCATGCTTTTGTATGCTTCCACACCATGCATATATGTCTACCAGTGCTTTTACAGGAATGTTATCATTCAAATTCCTCCCCTTCCTTTGCGTGTTTAATGGAAGTATGTATCATATCCCAACATGCCACCTTGGTCTGGGCAGGTAGGACGCTGGCATGGTAGGAAATACAGGCAAAGGCTGCGACTTCTAGTTTTACTCCAAACCCCCTTTGCATTCACTCGAAAGTTTCTTAAGCATTGTCATCAAATCCGTTTTGTGCATATTATGCAATCATTACATTCCATGAGTAACCTATCGCAGCTACAGAATATGGACTTTGGAGGGTGTATAAATTTTAAATAATGTCCCTAATACCATTTGCAACCTGTCACAGCAACAACACTTGAACATAGAAGACTGTAGAGGTGTAAATAGCTTTCCTGATTCCGTTGGGAGCCTGTCACATCTACAGTAATTGCAATTAGAATGTTGTAGAGGTTTAAATAATCTCTCTGATTCCATTATCAACCTGTCTCAGCTGGAGCACTTGAACATAATAGGAAGTTTAAAGGTTTAAATAACCTGATTGATTCTACTGTCAAGCTATCGTAGTTGCAACACTTGAACATAGAAGGGTGTAAAATTTTAAATAACCTCCCTGATTCTTTTGACTGTCTCCATCGTATTCGCTACTTTCACCGCCTCTTTAGGGTTCCGCTCCTCCAAACTCTTCTCCGTTGGTATTGTCCTGTCTCTACTCCAGTTTAGCGAGCTTCAACAAGACAAGGTTTTGATGAGAATTTTAAGAGTATGTTTAGTAAAATGAAAATTACGGCTAAGTCACTAGTATCGGGGCTTAAATTTGACGGTCGACCTTGCCTGTCAACAAATTTTTTAATGACGGTTATCTATTCAAAGGCGCCCTTAAAACGTTATGATATACCTTAGTGTAAGTAAAATTATATATAAATCAAATATATATATCATTATAATTCTATATAAATTTTGACAGTCTATGCAAAATCTCTCCTTTCATCTCATACAATCTTCTTAAAATTTTGATTGTATTTTATGGAAAAAATCTCTAAATATGGTCATATGGCCATCAAATTTAAGCCTTGCCTAGTATCATAATGGAAACGTAGAGTGTGTTTTTAAAACGGAAAAACTACGATCATCAGTGTGCACGTAAATTACTTAATATTAAAATAGATCACTTTTAAATGCCCATCGTGCTATTCTAAGAAATGCGTCCCCATTGCATCTGCTGAGGACAAAAGTAATTCCCAGGTTTCTTTTTACTCTTTGAACCACAACTAGGAAGTAAAAAGAATTCTTCAAGATAATTTTCCTTTCCATGTCCCAAACATTATATAATATATTCTGATGATCACCCATGTGATTGCATTTTTCCCATACAGCTATTCGCTTCCCACTAATCACAATTTTTTATTTTTTATTTTTTTGACTTAGAGGTGCTTGTCTCATTTGATATGGCCCATTTGTCTTCGTTAATTTGACTTATTACCGGCATGCATCATATTTGAAATGGGGCGTAAACCCAATTTTCACTATCAACAAGCAAAGGTAACCGCACAGCTTAAATTAATCTCGCCCATTGAATGTTTTAGTCTTTTTATTAATCGGCGCCACCACGCCTGCTTTTCCAATCCATTTTGTCACCAACGGCAGTAGATGGATTGACGTGCACTACACACATGTAACCACCACAACCGTCATCATTTTTGGTCGCTTTACTTTTGCTTTCCCGTCAGCTGGGTTCAAACTCTTTTCGTCCCTAGTATTGGCCTTTCACTTCTCCACTTGCGTGACAGTTGAGAAGGAATTTGCAATTAATGTTTCCATAAATATCTGCGTTACCATCTACCCTCACCGCCCTTGTTTGGTCTACAATATCTGCTCTGTAATATTGCAAGCCCTGCACATCTTCACTTGTCCTGATTTCATTGCGGTTTCACAAGAACCTGCGCAGGTTGTGATTCGTAGGTCTGGGCTTCCTACAAAATCTTGAGGTAAGTCGGTTCTAATGAAGCTTTCTACTAATTACACGTTGTCCACAGTTTGAAATATCTAGGTAGTTACTTCTCTGCACAGCTTCAAACCCAGATGCAAAATACTTCATAAATATACAGTTAGCAATAGACTCTGGTAGTGATTTTTGCAATAGGTTTACAATTTTTTTCCCATTCATAGACTCTGGTAGCGATTTCGACAATAGGTTTGCCTCCTCTTCAGGAGGTTTTGGCTTTTGGGTATCCTTTTATAGGGTTTCTATTATTTTGCTAGGAAAGATGGGTTTTTTCCAATGAGTTTTCTAGTAACAACATTTGTAGTATTTGCCAGTCAAGGTGTTGTGTTCTTTATACGGTATTAGCCTGTGGGATTTCTGCGATTGATGTGAAAAAGTTCAAGGAGGCAAGACATTGCACAGTCGAGGCTACTGCTTACTCTCCCAAGAAAGAGCTTGTCCAGATCAAGGGTCTCAATGATGCCAAGGTCGATAAAATAATTGAAGCAAGTTCGGTTATCTGCAATCCTTTGAGGCCCTTTAATAAAGAATGAAAATGAGTCAACTGTACATGTATGACAGACTTTATTTAACTCGTAAAATGGTTTAAAACTGTTGTCACAGTATTCACTGTTATAAACATATCATGCAATGCACTGCAGCAATATCTGGGAGGTCTGATATAGTCTTAGGAATGCACAATATCATCCTCGATTGTTCATCTGAGTTTGTAAATGTCTGATTATGAATTTTGAGCAATAATCACTACACAACAGCTCTTCATCTTACCCAGAAAGGTCTTCCTTTAAATCTGAAATGATATTTCTGAGTGTGCTCTATTATTTCAGTCAACGGTTGAATATTATGCCACTATTCCGGGTTATCAGATTTATGTTCATTTCTCTTAGAATTGTCAATAGTTCAATCATCTATATATTTTTTTTCCAAATTTCAGTATTTTTAGTTTAAATCCAGAAGCCCCACAAAACATCAATTCTGCAGCATGTAGTTAAAAGCTTTTTTTCCCTTTGTCTTTGCCAGTCTCAATTTTCAGCCTGATGTATTTTTGGTATAGTTTGATGCAGAATTAATTTGACTCACTTTAGTGTTGACACACAACACATACCCAGATTGGAATTGTTCAATAGGCAGTGCTATTTTGTGTAATTGCAGATGTTATCATCTATGCCTTGAATTTAATGCAATATCTTTCAAGTTTTCCTATTTTTTACATATCTATACTTATATGTAGAAAAAGGATTCATTCATTAGATACAAGGAAATTAGAAGTGATTCGAAATAAATATATTACACATATTATAAATTTATAATTTATTCATATTATATGTTTTCATATTTTTGTTTCTTTTAATATAAAATGAAATATATTAGGACTTTGTATCGTCCTGCCCCTGTTTATTTCTTGATCATGTGTTCACTGATGTATATCTATGTTGTATCATTAAAGTGATTAAACATTACCAGAACAAGTTAAAACTGTTTACCACAGATTGGGACTCTCTTTTCCTTGTCCTTTCCCTTGCTTGTGCACAATCATAGCTATTTTGGGCGTTTGCTCTGAGTGTTAGCAGCTTTCCTGATGGATTCTCATTTGTGTATGTGTTTTTCCTTAACACAACGGTTTTTTATCTATATTCTTGGATAGAAATAATTTACATCAAACAACTCCAAGCTATTTGCTTTCATAAAAGGCAACTGAAACAATCCTTCAAGAAAACTTCAAAATTGTGTATTTCATTTAAAATCCTTTCACATTACATTACAGTCAAAGTAACATAGCCCATGTTGTTGCTGACGATATTCTTTACTTTGTCAGATGCACCTATTTTTGCTTCAGCATATTCTTTATAGGGGAATGCATTCAAAATGTCCTACTGCAGCAATAGCCATCTCAAGATAGATGATGAAGTTTTGAACATCAACAGCCTCTTCTGCACTTTTTATTTTATTAGTGCAAATTTTACGAATTGCTAAGGATTGTTACTACACAGCTGCAAGTCATGTTACTGATAAATGGGTATCACATTATAGTTTTTACTTTATTTTCTAATGCATTTGTTTGATACATGAGATATAATGGTTGTCCGTTTATGCAATTTTGCATTCACTTACAAAATGGGAAAAGAAAAAATTGCACATATTCCAGTTTGATATTACATTTATTTGTATATTGTCAAATTCTAAACTAAATACATCTTGCAGTTCATTAATGCATTTTCTCAATTTTATGTTATATACTGTGTACAATGATATGCTTTGCAAAACATCAAACCAAAAAATCTCCCTAATTGACCTTCCACAACTCTTCTGAGGTAACACAAGTGGAGCTTACATGGTTACGGTATGTTTTAGAGTGCCTCATTAGTTCAAAAATTATGAGAGCATCATTGGAGAAACCATTTTGTGCATATCTACAACCATGGCATTACAAGAGATGGCATCTCTTTGAGGCATTTTGTGAAACAGTTTACATACCTTTTGAAGGCTTCCATAGTTTACATGTTATCTTGTAATCTGCAGACTGATACAGGTCTTGTCAATGGAGCTCTTGTTTATGTTGATTCTTTATTTTTAAATCTAACTTTCTCAATCTATTTAAATCTGATTCTATTTTTCTTTATGTTGATTCTTTATTTTTAAATCTGACTTTTGGCCATTTAAAAAATGATTGTACAGACAAGAATATAGACTCTTATCTTTTTCTTTTGAGCAAATAAGACTACAAATATTACTTAACTTTCAATAATGCGAGTAAATATTTCCGATGCATAATATTCTTCTCCCTATATGATAGACTCTCTAAGACATTTTATTGAATAATTCATATGCTTGCTCTGCCTCAATATTTCCTTTTACACCTGTAAATATATTGTTATTTTACAGAAGTATTGATTATTGGGTTTCAATTTTTAGTGGCTATTAGTAATATTGCAGTTTTTTTTAATTGTTCTTAATAGTACTAATTTGTTTTACATTTTTCTAGTGGACTTCAACTTTTAAGCTATAATAGTTACTAATTAAGATTGTAAAGTTAATAAAATGTAGCATAATTATATGTGCACTTTTAATTTGTTTTCTTCTTTCTTTGTAGATTTCAAAGTACAACATGGATTCAGTGATTGTGGTGACAAATAAATCCTACTATTCTTCTAATTACTTAACACAGTAATTATACTTTTTCATCCTCATCTTTTCTTCTTCATCAATGGAGCTGGTCACTGTGCACTTGGACAAAAAAATAATAACTGTACTTTTATCACCAACTATTCACATTGTTTCACCATCTCAACATTTATATCATCTGTTCCATACTTTTATTTGCAGTCCTGTACTTGCATCAACTATGAGAAATTTAGATTTTCGGTGGCTAGAAAAATATAAAGAATTTTCCAAAAAAATCTTTTCTTTTGAGTTTAATTTACTTAGTTTACAAACTGATTGTGATTTTCCTCTTCATATGTATTGAAGTGGGTATGGTGACATGATTCTTTTAGTTGAGATAAATAAGACATTGCCATTTATTAGCAATTATGTCTTCCTAGCTGATTAACTCACTTCCTAGGAAATACAAATATAAATATACATTGCAAGAAATTCTAACATGACTATTCAAAAGAAAACAAAAAAGATATGGATTTTGTTGTAATCTTCTCATAACCCATGTCGGGTTCAGACATTTGATCAAGTTGAAGTCACTGCTTCCACAAGATTGGTTTTATAATTTGTAAGTGCAATAATGAAAAGAAAAATCGAGCTCTAAGTCAATGTAACATTACCATTATGGTGTCATGGAAATGTTGAGAAATATGCATATAATGTTTTCACTATTATAACACATTTATCACTCGTCTACCTTTCACATTTCTTCAGCTGCTGCACCATTGCCCATTGCTAATTAAGCTAAGTATTCAAACTTACTCTTAAAATTAATGCCATTTGACTTGGGATATGTCAATGGTGATAGTAATATTGAAATTTAAGGATAGCTCGATATCATGGGGCGGTGCTAATTAAATTTGAAACCTTTCCTTAAAATTACTTCTATTTGTCGTGTTAGAGTCCAATTCCTTCCTTCCACGTGAGTGATGCCTTTTTATTATTTCATATTATTCTCATCACCTTATTTTCCATGTTTATTTACTCTTTAAGATAAGGGAGAGATTCTATTAATGCAAATTAGAAAAAAAAGGAAAGATTCTATTAACTCAAATTAGAAATAAAAGAAGGATTAGAGCACATAATATTATGATTTTTAAAAAAAAGCAATCTCTTTCCTTACAGCTAATCTTCCTCCCTCCCTTTTAGGGAATCAAATAATAAGTAAATATTGAAGATTAAAATATTTAATTAAGTTGAGTGAATTAAAGGTTATAGAATAGAATTTTAAATTTATAAGTAATCTTTAATTATATTATTATGAAAGAAAAGTATTTCGTAGATTAAAATTAAAGAGTTATATTTATAGAAAATATGATTAAATATAGTCCTTTATATAATGTTAAATATTTAAGTAATTATCTTTTAAGAGAATTAGTTAAGTTACGTTTAAAAGAAAATATAGAATTTATGTTTATATGTTATGAATGGGAATTTGGAAATCTCGTTATTTACTGAATTTTGTACATCTAATAGCGTTACTTTCTATAGAGTATTTTTATTTATTACATGTGCGTTATGCAAATATAGTATTGCATCCTGAAGATTAGTATTCTTCAAATAATCTAATTCAAGATAGATATATTCATATCGTGGATTTATTTATTGGAAAGTAGTTTTAGGGTTAAATATTTAAGAGATAATGCTTTTAGAAAAAAACTAGAAGGCTACTTAATAAAATAACTCTTTTATTCAAGGAGTAATTGGGAAAGAATAAGTAAAAGAAATTTATATAAAAATAATTATATGCATGCATTTGTGTGTTATTAATATTTATGTGATTGCTCAATATTTACAAGTTATTGATGTAAATAAGGGAATTGATTTAATTATACCTAGGGCATGATTAAGCAAAATGTATTGTATTATAATTATTTTCTAATCATAGTATAAGGTTATGATGGTCTAGTTTAATGGGTTGACTATCTATATATGTATATGAAGATGGAGGTTGTATTAGGATTAGAGAGTTAAGAGAATGTTCTCGAAGAGATTAAATCTATTGTATTAGATAATGATTGGATAGTTTATGGTGAATGGTAATATGAGAAATATGTGAAAAAATGTTGTAATAAAAGGATTATTTCCCTTATGGTTAATGAGCTTATTGAATATGTTAGTTACGTAGTTTTCTTTTAATATCTTATGGGTTGTGAATGTACTCAAGTTGAGTAGTGAAAGTGTGAAGGCTTTGGTTGGTTGTTCATGCTAAATTATTGGATTGGTTTTCAAGTTGACATGTGCTTGGTTGACTGTTATCGTTGTCATGATTATTAATTTTATTCTACACTTAGATTTTACATAGTCATTATGGAGTTCCATGATGTGAATCTTTCTTTTGTGTTAATTCTGATTGAGGAGACTTTATGCATTGTCTTTCCTGTAGTCATATTTGAGATGGTTGGGAATCTGATATGTTTGAATTACCTGTAGTGGGGGTTTATGGATTTTTGGTGTTTTTGGCTTCGAGAGGCAATGGAGAAACTTAAATTATTTTGATTTCCCATGGTTGGACCTTTGTAATTCATTGATCCTATTTTTGATTTTGAGTTCTTGTGGGTGGTACCTCCTTGTTCTTGTTTCATTTATATGGAATGGGTTTGTGAGATGGTTCTTGCCTCGTATGTTGTGTGTTATGTACAACTTATTTTTTTATGTGAGATAAGGCACACCCCCTGTGTGTTTGGGTTTGGTATCGTAGGGAGTGGCTCTTCATGGGGATTTGGTGCACAAAGGGGTTGTTAGGGTAACCCATGGAAGAGTTTCCTAAACAAGTGATAATGTAATTAATGAACTAGTGGGTTTGGGTAGTTAAACACTAAACAATATTAATCATGAGCCTCACCCATACTGTTAGTTCTTTCACAGGATAAGGATGGGATGAGAAGACCTAGTTGGTAAGATCACTGCCTTGTCCTCACGAAAAGTAAGTGGTCTCGCATGAGTCACCCTATGGAGCAGTGCCTTGATATAGGCATTCAAGATAACCATAGATGGAGGTGGTACCTTGTGATAGGTTGCTTAGATAATCCATGTAAGGCCATGCGATGATACTCTCTTACATTACTCATTTATTTTCCTTTGTTTGGCTACCTTTGGGATTATTGTTTAAATTGTTGATGTTGTTGAGGCAATTGGTTCTTGGTGATTGTTTTTGAAGCCTCCAAGTTGTATCTTTTAGTGTTGCACACATGCCTCATGGCAACTTGATTGATGTTAATGAAAGGTTCCTTTGTTATTTATTGTTGGCTAATATTGTGATTTCATTTGAAGGATTTGGATCCTATTGTTGTTGGCACCTCTTATGGTTATTTAGTGTTGATCTATAATATTGGCATTTATTTTTGTTGGAATTTTCATTATCTTGTTGTGGCTATGTGATGGCAATGTTACAGGTGTTATCTTATGTTATTGTTATCCTTGTTGTGGTCGAGTCTAGTTTGCTATTGGTTCATTTGTCTGGTTTGGTTGAGGAACGAGGATCCTTCTTCCCAACTACTAACATGGGGGGTGGTATTTTGGGTCCATGTGGTCTGGTGGAATGTGCTATGCACCCCATTGGGTCCCCAGTCTGAGTTCATGCCGATGAAGCTGATCTAGAACTCCACCTCAGTTCAATTGTAACATGTTATTTTATGTATCAATCTTGTATTTGATATACCTTTGACTCTATGTGATGAGATGTACTAACGTGCATATGTACTCTTGAAGTAATGTAATATACTCTTGAGGTGGTTTGATGTACTCTTGAAGTGATGCAATGTACTCCTAAAACAACTATAATGCATTATTTTACCTTTGTAAACCTTATGTGGTAGCCGCTATTTGATGTTTTGTATCTGTGGAAATATACTCCATAATTGTCATATTGAACTATTAATAAAATATTGTATGTGTCTTTTTCATCTCTTTGTATCATGGATGGTTGTTTCTTATCTTTATGTAATCTTGATTCCTTCGTTATCATTATGGTATTAGTTTAGGATTTCATGATGTTATCTCGTGTACCCTAAAGGACATAATGGTCTTTGTAATTGTATAATTGCCTCATATGTAATATATGTTCATGATCATTTTATGTATTGTTCTACTTTCAAAAAAAAATTGTGGTAATTTGTTGTCTTCTATTGTCCTTTAGGGTTTACATGACACGACATCGCATCTTGATATCGGAGCGAAGGTTATCAAACACTGGGTACTCTAGGTTAATTGAGCCCATTATGTTAACCTTGCATTTAGACTCTTGATTTTAGGGATTCACCCTCTTGTTGTACTCATTTAACAACTTGAGTTGGTCCCTAGGTGGTGTTGGTTCAATGGTACAGAAAATCGGTGGAAAGGATAGGACCCTCAGTGTAGTGAGCAATGCACCGATATTCTTCCTACCGAGGATGCATTATGAACCTTTGTGTTTTCTTGAGATGTGACTATTGGTGATGTAAGTTTAAGTGTGTATGTGGAAATTGAGTTTTTCAACCTAGAAATTTATGTTTATGATGTGTTAAATTGTGCTTTCTGTTATGAAAGGGTGTAAAATTTGTCATATAGTTTGACTCTTGAGCTTGCGTTATTGTCTTCTGTCACCCCCACTTGATCATTGTGACCCTTTTGCTGATTGTCCCACCATTTTGATTTTGGATGGATGACATGTTAACTAACTTGAGGACCTTGACACTCGTTAATTATGTGTATGTTATATTTTTGAATTGTAACGCCCCACCACGCAACCCTAGAGGAAGTTGCAATTAACTACTCAAATGCACATTTTTTTATAGTACAAATAACATGCAAGTTCACTACCCATTGCCAACAATCTCTAAGGTTACAAGACTGAGATTACTTTAAAACCCAAACAATAAACATGAATTGAAACCATAACATTTAGTTACTTGAGAAATTAAGAACACATACATTCCATACAAGAAAAACTACATCAAAGCATAAGAGATACTGCATGATTTCAAATAACAATCATTTAACAATAAGATTACAACTCTCATTCTCCAAATGAGGTAAATCCAATAAGCATGGTTACATGATACATCTTCCACCTTGATAACAAATGAGGGGTAATAAATTACAAGATTCCATTGAAATGAATAAAGAATGAAATGAAATTGGACCCCATGAGCTCTCCAATTGGAAATCTTGTCCACACGAACAAGAAGAAAACCCAATGGAGTAAGGTGCACGTTCCACCCAACCAAGTGATACCTGAAGGCTCACCCCCCATGCTAGGAGATAGTAACAAGGAATCATATACAAGACCATAAACCCCTAGACACAGGCTAACTTACATTGACACAACCAAACACATGAACCATACAACCATACAAATAACACAAGTACAACTCTAACATCACTGACATAAGTCACATTACTTCCAGAAATAAAAAAGATCAGGTATGATAAGAGGACCATACACATAAAACCAAATACCAACTCTTTTTGTAGAAAGAGTGTCATCACATAGCTTGACATAGGATATCCTCTGGGAATCTTCATAGGCTCTGACCCCCACTATGGGATATCCTGGTGGCCTCAACCGAATCCTGACACCCATACTCACTCATGCGGAATCAAATACCTCTCGTAAAGACAAGATAGATGACCTTGCCATTCCAGGCCTTCCCACTCATCCCAAGCCTATACTAACACTTGTGTCTATGAGTGAGGCTAAATTATCTTGATTAGTGTGAAATACTACCTAAACTTCTAAGTATATTGTTTTAGTTATCACTTGATTAAACCACCTCTGAAGGTTACCCAATTTACCTCTTTGGGCTCTGGTGCCTAATAGAACCCACTCTTCTACTTAACAACACATACAAACCAATCACCAAGAGAATCCCAAGTGCATACTAACAAGATAAAACCAATCCAACTCTAGGAGGAACACATAATGAAAACTCACTCCAAACACTAGAGGCAACAAAACACATAATCCACTCCTTCCAAAGGAGGCACAAACCACATAAACCACTCCTAATCCAAAGGAGGCACAAATCATCCCCATTCGTGAAAATTGGGTAAAACAACAAGATACAACTATACGCACTACCCAAGGCAATACAAAGGTTGACTAACATATTACGACAACCTGCACAATTAAATTAAAACCCCATCTAGAAGACTTACATAAAAAAATCACTCCCTTTGCCTAACAATGACAATGAGAGAAAACACATAATGAAAAGACACTTTTGGAAATTAAATAACCTACTTTAGGATTTCCTAAATCCAAACAACGCAATGACATATTGCATGTAATCAATTAAAACAGGATTACTAAATCCAAACAAAGCAATAATACCTCGTTTGCAAACATCCAAGGTAAGTAAAATTACATTTGCAACATTAAGTAATTCAAAACCCTAATTGTTTAATTCCATTCACAATTTAAATAAGGGACTACACCAATTATTTTACTTGTAATTTTCTCAATTACACTTAATAATAAGAATTATTTTCTTTTTTCTTTTAAAAATAAAAATCATTTTCTTAAAGAATCCACTTTTGCATCTTTTCTAATAAAAATAATCTAAAAGTAATCATATTCCATTATATGATTAAACATATAAATTTTGTTTAAATATTTTGTAAAAACTATATATATATTTCCCACAACTCTAAACAAATCCAATTGTTTAAAATATATAATATATAATATATATATACAATATATTCATATTATATATATCATATATATAAATAATAATATAAAACAATTTATTTAAATAATATTATAATATATATATATTATATACATAATACATATATTATATATATAATATAAAATAAAATAAAATTAAAAAATACGATTCTTTTGCATACCCACACACTACCATAGAGGAGGACACAACCATAGAACTAGTTTCCCTGGAGGTTGCTACCGCCTATGGCAGCATCTTCCTGACGCTTCAGGGCGTTACCAACAACGCCCTCCATTGGGGGCGTGGGCTATGGCAACCATGGCTTCCCTCCCAATAAAATATATATTTTTTAAATTAAAAATTAAGAAAATCGTGGAGATGTTGAACCCCCATGAAACATTATGAGTTTGACTTTTTGAGCAGTCATTTTCTCAAAAAATTTTGACAAGAAACATTTTAAAACAAAAATTTCCAGAATGTACAAAAATTATATTTATAATATATATATATATCCATTTTTTAGTCAAATAGAACAATTTTTCTACAGAAAAAATGACAAATTACAAAGGCTCTCTTTTTCTCTTCTTTTTTCATTTTGTTCACAAAATCTACAAAGGAACTCTATCTCCACAAATTTACAAAAGAACTCCATTTCCACCATTTAAATAGAGATTTGCAAGGATTTCTATTGGTTTCTTTTGTTGTCTTTTTCAATTTTTTTCTATTGAACAACAAAAATGATTTGCCAAAATTACCTGTTGTTTTTTTTTCCATTTTCTACAAGAATCTAAATCTTTACCAAGATTTCAATAGAGGTTTTTTCAAATTTTTTTACAAACAAGTTTTAAAAATTGAAAATTGAAAATTTCAAAACAATAGAACAAGAAGAACCTGAAGTTTGAAGAAGAAATTTGATTGAGTTGCAAATTCCAAATTCTTCCAAAACCTTTTCAAATCTTCACTCTAATCCAAAGTGCATCCACAACAAGAGAAAATCCTTCCCTCCTTCACAACCATATTTTTCAAGAATGAAATTCCCTTCTATTTTTCCCCAAATTTGGTCAATATACCCTAAAATATCTCATCCACCATAGTTATTACTCCTCTATCTATTTTGGATATATTTTGCTTTTTTTGAAAATTTAAAACTAAATTTTTTTTCAACATAACTTTATTATTTTTATTTTTTTAAAAATCTCTATTTCAAAAAGCATTTGAAACTTTTAAAATTTTCCTTTTCAAAGAATTTAAACTTTTAAATTTTCTTTTCAAAAAAACTTTAACACTTTTAAAATTTTCATTTCAAAAAGAATTTAACAATTATAATTTCCAAAATGAATAACTTGATTTAATTCCACACGATTAATTTAAATAATCAATACAATAAATCTAATCCAAGATTAGACTATTTTATTAATTAAATTAAATTAATTAATAAATTAAGTAACATTTCTAACATTATAACCAAATAAATTTAATAAACAATTTAAATACATAAAGCCATTTATTTACCTTTTCCAACTTGCAATTAAATAAAATCAAGGAGAGATGAACAACAAAGAAGCAACTTAACCCGACGACACACTATGACTAGGGTGATGACTTGGCATGAAAAACCTAGCTACTATCTACCAATCGAATACCATTGGCCAATGGACACACTCAAACCTGTGAAACTAGGTGAAGTCGATGTCTTGTACTTGTCAACCTGTGAACAAATAGTATATCAAATGTGCATATACATAACATAATAAAACACACTGTGAAGAGGAAATTTCAAAATCGTAGGGTGCTCACAAATGAGTGATGCAATCTCGTCCACTTCACCAATACACTCATCATAGACTGACAGTTCCATCATAAACAAATATCTCATGCAATGACATGTTACAATAACTAATCATCATTACACCAATTAAAACATGTCAAATAAAGCATCAGATAAGATAAATCACATCACACAAATAGATTATCGCTCTATAAATAGCGATCAAATTGCACACACATGATAAAGTATCTCAATAACCAAAAAGCACATCAAAGCAAATAAGGACACATTGTCCAACCAGAAAGCAAAACATAGGGGTATTACATGCATGGAGATTGAAGTTGTGATTGGATTAAGATTGGTTATGTTTATCATTTGGACTTGTACTATGCTTTTTATGTATTTGATTTGTGATGGTTTTATGATGTCACGTATAATGTGATTAATGTGTGAAGTATTGGATTTTGAGTAAAACTTCAAGATGCATTTTAGACAAGTTTTAGTTATTCTTTTCAAGAACTAAAAATTCCTAAATTATTGTTGTAAATCTATCAAATTGCTTTCTTTGACATGGACCTTATCATAGTAGGATTTCCTTGTTCTACATTGCGGAAGAATTGGACTTTACTCATATTAATATCATATTAAGCAGTAGTGGTTATTTCTATTAACTAGTTCATCTTTGAATTACTCGTTAGCCTTATTGATGGACTTATAATCTTAATAACTTTCAGAATGTTACTTTGCTCATATTGTTATACCATAGTTTTTAAATAGTTAAGAAGTATATTCAAAATAAGTATGTTTGTAGAATCCTTCATATGATAGCTAGTAAATTTTTAATTGTAATGTTAATTGTAGATCACCATTTTTTTCTTTTCCTTTAAGACCATGATTAGAAGATAGTGTAGATGATAATTAGAACCTGCGAATGAATGTAATGCCTCTCATTTGTTGTCACTATTATGTTACTTTTTCATGTTATGTTATGTACTTCAAGAATATGATGGTGATTTTTTCACCAGGTTGACCGATTTGGTTGACAGTTTAGTTTACTTGGATGACTATGTTACTCTGTTCGGATGTTTCTGATGTACTATGTAGTTATGCAATTGTCTAGTAATTGTTTTATGATGCCATCATTGTACTCAATATTGACGTTATTGTTTGAGGTCTTGGTGAAGGTAACGGTGTAGCATCACTCATTCGTGAGTGCCCTGCTATGTTGTGATTTCCCATCACGATGTGTTGTTATTGGTTACATATATATGTATACACAATGTTTACTTTTATGCAAGATTGCAAGTAACCAAGCCTCAATTCCACTTGCACTATCAGGATAGGACAAGCCTCATAAATCCCAATGGGTATGAAGTTGAAAACGAAGTTGACAAGGAAGTTCCTTGTTCTAGTCCGTCACCCCGTCTTTACGTTTTATGATTTCGTTTGTTTGCAATCCCATTTTTTCGTTTTGGTAACATTTTTTTTCAGTAGATTAAACTTAATTGTTTAATTGATGTTTTAATTATTTCTAGTTCAATTGTTAGTTTGTTGTGTTGTTGTGAAAATGATTGCATGTGTTTATGCCATTGTGCGACTTCCAAGAGTAAGTTGATGCTAAGAGGTGGAGGATGTAGTGTGCCTCTATTTCAGTCATCTTGGATCTTGAGTAAGTTTGTTTGGTTAAATTGAGTTGTATTTTTTTTGTGTTCATTATTATATTGTTAAATTTTCTTTTGAAATTATGTGATAAAGTAATATTATAACTTGCCTTGATTAATCAATTTAATTAAAATAAATTGATTACAAGGTGACTAGTTAATTGGGGGGTCAACTTAAACCTTTCAATTATCATTGTAATTTAAGTCATGAAGAAGATCTTGTATATAATTCAACCTTGTTATCATTTGATATATTTTTAAGAATAGGTTTCTCTAAAGGTTTAAAACTGTTGTTATATTCTTAACCAATTCAAACAGACCATCATTGTTCTACCATGATTTTGTTTGTGCGACTATTTTATTGTTACATAAAGAAATATTATTCGAGCTTATAGTATTTATATATGTACGAGAAACTAGAAAATATGAAATTAAGAAAAAAGAGAAATATAATGTAAACTTTTAGTATATATAATATTTACAAGAAGCCATAGATATACAATTAATAAAATATAAGTGAAAGGAATGAATGGGAAACATAATATAAATTATGGTTGACAATTTTGTAGTTCTAAAATTAATGCCAATGAAAATATAATTAATATTATTAATTTGTATGATTAAATATATATATATATAATTTAATAATATTCAAAATAATGAATGCAACTTACAAAAATCATTTAAAAGATTACACTTGCCTCTTGCTTTTTCCATCACTTTGATTGGAGACATTCTTTTATCGTTCCACGTTTCTTTGAGGCATTTTGTCTTTCAACCACATGCTTTGTCTAAGCGTTCACATTCCACATGCATATCTACCAAGCAACAAAATTAAGAAACATATTTAAGTAATAATTAGAAGTTTTTTGGGGAGAGGAGAAAGGAGGGGAGAGATCCCTTCGTGGGAGAAGATAGATGGTGCATCAGTTAATTGTGATAACAACTTCAGCATAGGAAGCAAACATATTGGTCAACATTGTGGTGCCTGAAGCTTTATTCACTTTCTATGAGGAGGAGATATCTACTTGCAATGGAGGTGTTTCTATGGTGGTGGTCGCATGAGCTTCATTGCAAGTTGTGGGTTCTTGTAGTGAGATGTGGGAGCTTGTTGGGTCAAGGGGATGTGTTGGAAGTGTTCTTTGTTGCATTAGATGGTTGTCATTTCCATTCTAAGAGTAGTCTTGCTGCTGGATGATCTTCATTCCCAGATGAGTTGCATATTGGAGCTACATAAACTTAGGCATTTAGAAGCGACGCAGCTAAGAATGAGCAAGAGAAGGAGCATGGACATGTGAGTTGCAGGTCCAAGAGAGTAGGAATGGGATGGGGAGTAGTTGCCAAAATAGCCAAAACCCATACAAAATTTGAAGGCATAACAAGGTTTTACAAACATCTTCACTGTTTCCATTGGCGGCCTAGTTACTCAAGCTCATTCAAAATTAGGATTCCTCTCAGTGAAGGACTTGCAGGTGAGTGGAAGGGTTAAAATAATAATAATGGTAATAATAATAAATAAATAAAATTCTAAAATTACAGTTAGTTTAGTTATGCTTGAAGCATTTTACTAGTATCCTCTTTATAATATGGTAAAATGGGACATTCACCTGGTTAGCTATATTGGGCGGTTGGCCCTTCTATTATTCAATATTTTATGCCTATGAAATCAAGTATCTTTTCATATATGTTTATTTTCCATCTATATTGGTGTTTTTTCTTTAGGAGTATATCGACTGGAGCATGCTCTCTAGATTTCGAACCTGGATTATTATGGCTCCAAATTATCAAACCTTTCTAAGACTATTGTTAGACTCAATAATTTAGGCTTTTTGTTGGGCATTTGTTGTGCCTTATCTACGCTTTTGTCAATTGCATAAATTTTGATAGTTCTAAGGCCCTTTCAACAGATCCATTTTGTACATATCCTGCAATGATTGTATTTCATGAAATAAAATCTATTCGGGTTATTTTATCGAACCATTCTAATGCTTTTGTATGCTTCCACACCATGCATATATGTCTACCAGTGCTTTTGCAGGAATGTTATCATTCAAATTCCTCCCCTTCCTTTCCGTGTTTAATGGAAGTCTGTATCATATCCTAGCATGCGACCTTGGTGTGGGTAGGTAGGACACTGGCATGATAGGAAATGCAGGCAAACGCTGCGAATTCTAGTTTTAGGGTCGGCTTAACTGGCACACTCTAAGCGTTGAGTGCTTAGCTAACCGGGTCCCTTCCCCTGACAATTCTGTACCCCATCATATTCAAGGTTTTGCTTTTTAGAAAGTCTATTTTGGTAAACGTTGTTCCTCCGTTTTCACATTTGAAGTTATTCTTTTTACTCCCACATTCCATGCGAGAACAAATACTGTGAAATTCTTTCCTATAAATACTACGCTGTTGTAATATTACAGCATAGTATTTTAAACCAGAAGTGCGCGCCTGTGTAGGAGATGAATTCGGTGTAACGACAGATTAAATAAAGATGCACTCGTATTTAAATAATATAAAATTTTAAATAATTAATTAAATTGGTTTAACAATAAATATAATGAAACAATTAAAAAATAAAGGTGATAGAAAATTAAAAAATATTTAATAATAAATATATATAATGAAAGATTTTAATGAATTTAATATAATAAATTATTTTATATTTTTATTTTTTTAAATATATTTTTTTTGTTAGGGATCTTTAATATATATAATGATTTCTTCTCAAGATTTATTTTTTTACTCTACAACTATTGGAATTTTTTTATTTTATTAAGAGTTATTTCTATTTATAATTATTTTTTAATTTGAATGACTTATAAAAAAATTTCAAGAATAATTAATATTATAATTTCTAACAAATTACAACAAAACTAATTTCAATGACACTTATTAAAATGATTTGTGAAAAATAATTCTTAAATGAAAATATAACAATAACATAAATAATATAAACAACTTTCAAAATATTATAATTCATAAAATTTAATATATATTTTATAGTAACAGTAGTTAAATTTATAATATTCAAATTTAATATCATTTTTCTTTTTTTTTTCTTCTAATTAATAAAAATATATTGAATTTTATTAAATTATAAATATTAAACAATAAATAATGGATATCTACAATAGCAGTAAGACATAAAGTGACATGCCATGGTCATATATAAAAATTGAAACATAATTAAATATTTTAATAATTAAAATTATTTAAGAATTATTTAATTTTTTATTTACTTTAAGAGTTATTAGTTCTTGCCAGGAACCACCAGAATGTTATTAATAACTATCATTTTAACCAATGAGAACTTAGTATTTTTTCTATTTGAATTTTTTTAGTTTGTTATCAATGCATAGATGTGAATTATATAACAAAATATATTTCAAAAATCAATTCTCTTGAATCTAATTGGTACACAATTTTCACCCAATAGAAGCAATTTTGGTGCTGTCATTACTTCCATTATCCATTATTATGGAAAATGGTGGGTAATAAAAAAATATTCAACTAATTTTTAGGAATTTTTTTTATTATGTGGAACACATAGGTAACTAGTAGTCAACAATGGATGACCAAGCAAATCTCATTTTCTTTAAATTAAAATAAAACACAATAGATCATAAGGAGAGCACAGTTGAACTTCATGCTGTTAATTTTTATTTATTTATTTTATTCAATTTTTTCTTTTTAACTACCATCTAATTATGAGCATTACATATAATATAATCATTAGATAAATAGATATATTTATAAAAATTATTTACAAGTTAATTTATACTCATATTTATTTATTATATTTTCCATTCTATTAAATTCAAATATATAAAATAATCTAATAACAAATTCAAATAAATAATATATTTTTAATATATTATATTATTAATTTAACAACATATTATAATATTATAAAATTATAATAAATACACTATATAATACATGTGTAACATATATAATATCTAATATATAATTTTAACATCATTATAATATTATAATATATATACAATATATATATGTAACATTTATACCATCTAAAATATAATTTAATATATTAAATAATAATACTATAATTTTATATTTTATTTAGTTTTGATTTTATTTTGTAACATAATATTTTGATTTTGCAACATAATATGGATGGTCCCTTCCAGCATGGTCCCTTCGCGCTGCTAGAGGCAATAAGTTTTCAACTAATATGTTTAAAATTAGCTTACTTACCATATAAATTAAATAATTTATATAGCATAATTTATAAAGATAAGATATACAAAGAATATCTTAAATTATTACCTCAAAAAAGAAGTTTCTAAGACTTAGAAAATTGAGTGTGGAAGAACTTTCCTAAATTTACAAGTTTCTATTTTAATATACTTAAAATTAAAAAAAAAATTGAAATCTTTGAAAAAGAAATATCTAAATAAATGCATTTATAGTTATATAATAAAACTTACGTCTAATTATAACCCTAACCCTAATTATAAACTTGACGTGAAACCTAACCCTCATTCTAATTATATCTCTAATCGTAAAGTAAACCTTAATATGAACTATAACCCTAACCCTAATTATATATCTAATTATAACCCTCACCTTAATCCTAATAATAACCTTAATTCTAATTCTATCTTTAATTGTAAAGTAAACCTTAATCTAAATGATAACCCTAACCCTAATTCTATATCTAATTATAACCCTAACCTTATTCCTAATAATAACCTTAATGTGAAACCTAACCATAATTTTGATTTGTTAAATAATGTTATCTAAATTGTTTTAATTTTAATTTTAATTTGTAAATCTTGGACTCACCTTCTTATGACTTGTAAACATGGGTTATGCCCAAGCTCTTTAGTTATTCTATGAGAATTTTTTTTAATTCATTTCAATCTTTTAAATCATGCTACCTATTTTTTTTTATGATTTTTTTTTGGTAAATCTTTCATATGATTATAGGCCCCTTGAAGACTGTGTGGGGTAAGCATGGGTCAAATTGGGTTATTCTTTAATCTATGCAAATATTTTAGGAGAGTTTTTTAATTTGTTTCAATTTATAAATCATGTGAGTGTTTTGTTACTTTAATTTTAATTTTAATTTTTGAATTTTCTTTCAAATATTTGATAAGGTTATGCCAATCTTTAGTGCTATTTGAATCATTATCCATAATCAAGAAACCATTATCCTTGATATTATGCATAAAATTGTCATCACACAACCCATATAAATTATAGTTATAATTAGAAGGTTTCAGGAGGTTGGCCTTTTTTAACCTTTTTTAAGACAAATTGCCTAATTCTACCCTTTGGATGAAAACCAATGGGGTGATTTCAATCAAAGGTAAAAAATTCATTTTTGTATGCAATTATAAAAATTGACATGGACTTATAAGTTTTCCCCTAATTTTAAATAATATTATAGGGATACCCCCTATCTTTCTTCAATTCATAATAGAAGCAATTGAATTAGATAAATGAAAAAAGTCATTCTTCACAATTTTAGGAAGCACATAATTGTAAAAAATGTGAGGATTTATGAGAGTAATGTCAACCATGATGAGGCTTTTTTAGGATAGATACAACATGCTACTAGTTTTCTCACTCTAAATTATTTTATTAATAATGGATTCATTCTAGGCATAGGCTTCTTGTGCACTTTCTCATACACTATGGAGTAAAACTTGCACTTACCATTATAATTTCCCTCTCCTGCCTATTATAGTCTTCCCAAACAATTTTGAATTTATTAAACACAACTAATTAAAACATAACTATTCTATAACTTTTTGGTAGGAATTTTGTTGCCTTACAGCTCTTGTTTTATATGTCATGAAATATTGTAACTAAATGTTTTAAAAACTTAAAACTATTTAAGAATTATTAAATATTTTTTGTTTACTTAAGAGTTATTTTATAATTTTTTTATTTACTTAAAATTATTTATTTTTTAAAAAAAAATTAAAATCTTTTAAGTAAATGAAAAATATTTATAAAATAACTTTTAAGTAAATAAACATAAATAAATGTCAATTTTCTAAACATACAATTGATCACCTACCTTATGATTTTCCATGGATAAATTAGTTGGTCTTTAAAATATCCAAAAAAATGTTATGATAAATTTATTAACAATGATAATATTATACAAAACAAAATTCCCACAAGTTCATGTGTTCCTTAATATCTTCCCTTTTTTTTTTAATATAGTAGGAAAAATTTCTACATTTCTCATCACATGTCTCCAATTAGCCTAACTCTTGAATTACATAATCTTATGGAATGATAAGTTTGAATTATTTCACCTTTCTTATGATTTGTCTTGTGATGCTAACAAATCAAACATGATAAAGCATTAAGTAAAAGATATCTAATAACATACATATAGTCAAAGCTCTTAGCTCCCTCTATTGAACTAGAGATATTTGCATCATCACAAACCTTCTTATGGCTCAAAATTTTAATATTAAAATTAAATATAGTTCTCCTCAAAGTGCACACTCATTAGCACAATTATTTAGGACATAAATCTATATGTTTCTAACTCAATATTTTGAAGATTGATGAATGCTTCTTAGAAAGGGACATGTTTTTCAAGTATATTTCCAAAAAGTATTTTTTTTACTTTCAACCTCGAGAATTAACAAGGATTTATTTTCTAAGAAAATATCCATACCTTTCATTTTCTTGGTGGATTCTTCCAAAATTCACTCTCTTCCACATTCTTGGAACTTTGAATTTTATTCTTCCTCATGCTCAACTATCATAATTTCTCATTCACATAAGGATTTATATAATCCTTCTAAAAGTGATAGACTTTAATTTCTTGAAACTCAGTTCTTTTTCTATACTCTTCTATGATTTGTTTATTATCCCTTTCTTGTAAATCTAGAATTGTTCTTTCTTTTGTTCATGCTCCATAATTTTTGTTAAGACCCTTTCTTGTAGGTTTGAATCTAGTATATGCATAATCTTTTGGTTCCATGATCTATTTTTCTAGTTCTTTAACAATTTCTCTAACTCTTCTTTTGTATCAACAAGTTTAATTAGTATATTTATATTATTTTAAAAGTAGGATTTGGTTCCATGATCTATTTTTCTAGTTCTTTAACAATTTTTTCTAACTCTTCTTTTGTATCAACAAGTTTAATTAGTATATTTATATTATTTTAAAAGTAGGATAATAATATTATATCAATATATTATCATAAAAGATACATGTTATAGAAAAAATTATTGAATATATTAAAACCTTCATAACAAAAACATATTTAAAAAAATAAAAATAAAAATAATTTATTATGTAAAATTTATTCCTTAATTTTCATGATCTTTAATTTTTTAATTGTAAAAAAATTTCACCGTCTTTGATTATATTTATTATTAAACTAATTTTAATTAATCATTTCAAATTTTATATTATTTAAATACCACAGCATCTTTATTTAAACTGCACCTACACCGAATTCTTCTCCTACACATAGGCGCTAACTTGCTATCATTTTAGGCGTACTTTGGTGGAGGATTTACCTATAGGAGAAGATTCCACGTTATTTATTTTGGCGTGGGATGTGGGAGTTAAAAATAACTTTAAATGTGAAATGGAGGAAAAGAGTTTACCGAAACAGACTAAAAAAAAGGGCAACATGGATATAAATTGTCAAGGAAATGGGCCCGACCACCTAAGCACTCAGCGCGCTTAGAGTGTGTCGGTTAAGCCCGGCCCTTTTACTCTTACCAATTGCATTCGCTTGAAAGTTTCTTAAGCATTTTCATCAAATCCGTTTGTGCATATTATGCAATCATTGCATTCCATGAGTAACCTATGGCAGCTGCAGAATATGGACTTTGGAAGGTGTATAAATTTTAAATAATGTCCCTGATACCATTTGCAACCTGTCACAGCAACAACACTTGAACATAGAAGACTGTAGAGGTGTAAATAGCTTTCCTGATTCCGTTTGGAACCTGTCACATCTGCAGTAATTTCAATTAGAATGTTGTAGAGGTTTAAATAATCTCTCTGATTCCATTATCAACCTGTCTCAGCTGCTGCACTTGAACATAATAGGAAGTTTAAAGGTTTAAATAATCTGCTTGATTCTACTGTCAAGCTATCGTAGTTGCAACACTTGAACATAGAAGGGTGTAAAATTTTAAATAACCTCCCCGATTGTTTTGACTGTCTCTGTTATATTCACTGCTTTCACCGCCTCTTTAGGGTTCCGCTCCTCCAAACTCTTCTCCGTTGGTATTGTCCTATCTCTACTCCAGTTTAGCGAGCTTCAACAAGAAATAAGGTCTTGATGAGAATTTTAAGAGTATG
>VDFB02165448.1:0-17686 GCA_007258455.2 Sequoia sempervirens | reverse complement strand
CAGTTTGCTACAAGAATACAAGGCACATCACAATCAGGTGGGGGAACAAGGAAGTGGAAGTGCAAAATTTGTGGGACTGATTGGTTTGGTAGCATCACTCGAGTGAATGCACACTTTCTTTTTTGGACAGGAAAAGGTGTGGAGCCTTGTAAGTTTTTGAAGGAGCCTAAAAATATACATTATAGAATGGAGTTTAACAAGCTTTGGGGCATTCTAGAGGACACAAATATTTCCAATTTTCACTACTTTGGTACTTTGGGCAACCCTTCATGTGACGTGTCATACATGCACTTCTCCTCATGGCTAGCCGGAGGAATGATGTTTGGATCTTCATCCACTTCCACTTCTAGTGCCGCTAGGGGGACAACCATAGGGAAACACAAGTTGCAGACATCGCAGAGTAACCCCATAGCTAATATGTTTAATGTACAGCTGGGAGATGAGATAGATGAATCCATTGGCAAGTTCTTCTTTGCCAATGGCATTCCATTTCATGTTACACAGTCTCCTTATTATAGGGAGATGATGGCTATGGTGGCAAAGGGAGGAACATCATATGTGCCACCAGGTGAGACGAAAATGAGGACCTTGATCTTGGATAAGTGCTATTCCAAGATCAATATTTTGATGGAGAAGATTAAGGCATGTTGGGTGGCATCTGGGTGCAGCATAGTTATGGATGGGTGGATGGACATTAGCCATCGTCCACTCATCAACATCATGGTCACATGTGCAGAGGGCCCATACTTCCTTAGAGCAGTTGATTGTACAGGGCATCGCAAAGATGCTGATTTTCAATTTCATGTCCTCAAGGAGGCTATTGAGGAGGTTGGGCCACAAAATGTGGTCCAAGTAGTCACAGATGCAGCCCATGTGTGTAGAGTAGCAGGGAAACTCATTGAGGCATCCTATAGACATATTTGTTAGGCCCTTAGTAATGGTACCATGAACAAATGCCTCAAGAATTTAGGAAGATTGATTGGACTGGAAGTGGTCACCCGATCACGAGAGAGATGTGCGGATGTTTGTCACGCAGCCACCACTTCATGCCTCTTTTGGACCTTTGGGGAACTGCCAGAAAGCATTGGAGACCCAATATGCATCATATTTCATTCTCTTGGAGAGAATGATTGAGTTGCAAGAGGCATTGCAACTCATGGTTATGACTAATGAGTGGAATAGGTGGGCCGAGGCCAAGACAACACAGGGAAGAAGGTTGAAGGAGATAGTCAAGAGTGATGTGTTTTGGACTGATACGGAATACATTGTCTCCATCATTTCTCCAGTATTCTAGGTTATCGGGTATGGGGATGGGGATGCACCTAACCTTGGAGAGGTGTATGAGTGCATCGACTTTATGCTTGACTAGATGAGGGCTGCTGTGCGAGTGAAGGACCCCTCTCTAGCATTCTACAATGAGCACATCCAGCCAATCATTCAGCGTAGATGGGACAAGTTGAACACTCCTTTGCATATGGCTACCTTTGCCTTGAATCCTAAGTGGTACAAGGCTAGACTATGTAGAGTGACACCGACTCGGGATGATGAGGTGAAGGTGGGTTTCTTTAGGTGCATAGAGAAGATGTTTGATTCTATAGATGCCGACACAATTCGCACTGAGTGGACCAAATTTGCCACTCTTAGAGGCTATTCAGATGCAACAAAGATGGATATAGATTCTATGGCACAGGAGGACCCACTTTTGTGGTGGAATTGTCATGGTCCGAAATCTTTGACCACCACTCTAGCTATCTGTTTGCTATCCCAGGTTTCTAGTTCTTTCGTTGTTGAGAGGAACTGGTCTACATATAGCTTCATCCACTCTCTTAAGAGTAACAAACTTACCTCTAAGAGAGCAGAGAAGCTTGTGGTTGTACACAGTGCTTTGCGTCTCATGGATCGCAAGACAGTTGGGTACAAGGAGAGTCCAACGGCATGATGGGATGTAGAGCTAGAGGAGCCTTCACAGATTGATGAGGATGATCCTACCACTTCAGATGCAGGCCTGGTTGGTGTGAGCTTGAAGGATCTTGACCTTGTGGAGTCCAGCAGTTCCCGTGATGAGGAGATTGTAGATGATTAGAGGCCTCCATTCACTACATTTTGAGTTTTGACATTTTGGCATTTTGTCTTTTGTAATGCTACTCATTGTAATGATGAATCAAGTAATCATCTTTAATACTTTATAGACTTTGTGATATCTCATATGACATCAAATATTCATATTTGGCGATATAATAGAAATCTCCAATTTGACAATTTCATTTGTCAAATTTTATTTAGCAATTAGCATTCAAGATATCTTTGTATTTAGATTTAGTATTTCAAATTTTGCCATGTTATAATTTTACTAATTTCCTATAGTTTCATTTGAAATGTAATTCTTATACTGTTATACATCTTTTCAAAACTAGTTTTTCAAGTACTATAAGTATATGTATAACTATATCAGCACCACCACCCCGCCACTCCCTCGCCGTCTCCCCGTTGTCCCCAAACTTAGGCCCTTTGTCCCCCCGTCTCCAAAATGCGTCCCAGATGTCCCCCCGTTTCCCTATCCCCCTGGCTCCGAAACGCGTCCCGAACGTCTCTCCATTTCCCCGTCGCCCAGGCCCGTGGAACACTGAACTGTTTTACTATCACAAGAATTGCTTGAAAATTCATGCAAAAACTCAGAGATCTTTGTATAAGAAGAAAAACTGCAAACCTTTAAAGAAAACCTTTACAAGGTTGGAATTAGCTCACCGCTATTGGTCCATATTAAACTCCGCAAACCCTAGGTTTATAAGGTTTTTTAAATACTTTCTTTTAAATTTGCAAACCCTAGATTCATACAATATTTTGCATCAGGGTTTGAAGCTGTGTAGAAATGGTGGAAGCTGCAAATGGGGGCTCAAAACCCTTAAAATCTTCTTGCAACGGCTATGAAATAAATGTAGAAAGCTTCACTAAAAGATTGCAAATTTTGTATGGCCACTGGAAAGAGCATAGGCAGAACTTCTGGGGCGCCTGCAAGGTGATAACGGTTTCCACCCCTACATTGTCTGAAGATTTGCATTATTTGAAGTTGTCGGCATTGAATATATGGCTTTAGGGTACGAGTTTCCCGAGACCGTAATGTTGTTCATGGGCAACTAGATGCAGTTGGCAGGTGTAAAGATTTCACAACCTTTGCTAGCATCCTCCCTGCCTATGCCAAAATGGGAGCTTTGGAACAGGGTATGGACATCCCTCAAAGCATAAATGATAAGAGGAATTATGTCAGATGTAGTTGCAATTGCCCTAGTAGACATGTATGCAAAATGTGGAAGCTTACACAAGGCACACAAACTTTTTGACATAATATCTCAAAGAAATTTGGTCTCATGACATGCCATGATTGGAGGATATGCACAAAAATAAAAATAGATTTGACGAAAAGGCTTTAGACACTTTCAAAGGCTAATCTACCTCTCAGATAGTTAAAAATGAGGTCAAACCATTTTATGTGAGAAAGATCTATGAGGGAATTAGGAATTGCACCCTTCAATTTCTTAGATTGGAGAAAATGTTTATGAAGAGTTGAAGACCCACGCAGATGGAAATACTAGCACTTAGTTGATTGAAGGACAGAGCCAGGATAGTCAACGTGGACAACTGAGAAAGTGATGAAGGAATCCATCCTATCAAGGAGTTATCCCAGAGCATATTAGTTCATGAAGAAGAGGGAGATTGCCAACAAAAGAAGGGATAATCCCATTAATTTTGCTCTTTCAGCTGATAATACTTGTGTTGAGGAATAACATTTTTTACAGGATACATTCAACTTGAACTAGCATAGTTGATGATATTAGAGTAAACATGTTAAGCCTTTGAGATTGACTTTAAAAGACAAACGACAGAAAAATATCAAATAAAAGGTAACTAACAACAATCTAAGTGTTTAGCCAAAAAAATAAATAAAATCTTCTGTAAATTGTAAGCAACAGATGACTCTTTACAATTTACATAAGCCCTTAATGATAAAAAAAATGTAACCTACAGTTAAAATGAAAATTATTTGATTTATGAGAAAAAAAATTGATACTCTGAAACTTTCATATCAAACATAAAAACTCACCATACTTTCTTCAAATGGCATGCCTCCTCTTCAACTCCTCCATTGGAAAAGCTCCAGGTCAGCCATTCTCTTCATCCTCCATCCTCTCACTCACCCAACACAAATTAAAAGAAAAAAAGAACACAAAATAATACAAACAAAAATTCAGAAGAAAAACATGATGAACAGAACAAACATAGACACAGGAAGCATGGCCATGCTCAAAGTACACAGAGCACAAACAAGAAAAGAAAAATAATTTGAGTGTCGTTAGGTTAGGAGTGTGCTAACGGCTATGTATTGAAGCTTTCTTTTCCCCTTTGAATATAATTCAAGCAAATGATGTAATTTATTATTCAGTGGTTTTGTAATATTTTTTGGATTATAAATTTTCTCCTTCTTAAATGATTATTAAAAATGTATGGTTGTTTAAGTTTGCAAGGTATGCAACTATTTTAATAAGTAAATATAAATAGTAATAATAAATTTAAATTACTCTAGATATTATAAATTAGTCATAAATATTATACAAATATATTCATGAATAACTCTGAATGAGCATGCCTGGCTCAGTGCACCTGAATGGCAGTTAATAATTTTCATGCATTGTTGCTTAGCATATGAAGCTTGTCACCGTCTAAAATTTAGTGAAATATAAATTCAAATTGCATAATAAATTTAGGCAGCCTCAGCTTTCCCATGTATGTATGTGTGTATGTTTGTGTCTGTGTCTATGTGTGTGTGCTTGTGTCCATGTTTGGGTCCGTGTTTGTGTCTGTGTGTGCATGTGTCTGTATGTGTTTATATGTGTGTGCATGTGTGTCTATGTATGTATATATGTATGTGTGTATGCATGTGTGTATGTGTGAATGTGTGTGTGAGAGAGAGATTGTAATGAAGATTGTGTTCTACTTCTTACTATATCTAAAATTTAGTGAAATATAAATTAAAATTGGATAATAAATTCAGTCAGCCTCAGCTATCCCATGTGTGTGGGGGGGTAGGTGTGTGGGTGTGGGTGTCTGTCTGTGTGTCTGTAATGAAGATTGCATTCTTACTGTATCTAAAATTTAGTGAAATATAAATTAAAATTGCATAATAAATTTAGGCAGCCTCAGCTTTCCCATGTATGTACGTGTGACTGTAACAAAGATTGCACTCTTACTATATCTAAAATTTAGTGAAATATAAATTGAAATTGCATAATAAATTTAGGCAGCCTCAGCTTTCCCATGTATGTATGTGTGACTGTAACAAAGATTGCACTCTTACTATATCTAAAATTTAGTGAAATATAAATTGAAATTGCATAATAAATTTAGGCAGCCTCAGCCCCAGCTGTCCCATGTGTGTGTGAGAGACTGTGAAGTATACATTAAAATTGCATAATAAATTCAGGCAGCCTCAGCTTTCCTATGTGTGTGTGGGGCTATGTGTGTGTATATATATATATATAAATTAAATTTCCCCTGTAACGTACATAAATTTTTCCTATGTATGTATGTGTGTGTGGGGCTGTGTGTTAGTGTTATATTTGTAAATATATCTAATGTACAATGTTTCCTTCTTTAATCATGGTATTCCTTAGCATTTGAAGGGCAATTTTGAATGGATAACCTTAAAAAGGGTAAAAGTGCATGCTCTGCAATTTTACATCTTTGTTTTATGCTACTTTGCACGCAGGTTAATTTATTGCTGTAGTAGTTTTTTCCCTGACTGACTTCTACCTAACATCAATAAGCCATTTCACACTTCCGATCACCACAACCTAGACAAAACTTATTCCTAAAATTCAATAAAGAAGAATTTATGCACACATTCTCTTCAATGATTTCTAACAATAATTAATTTTCTTTTTAGCTTAGATTGTGTAGATGGGATATGAAGTTCCGTGTAGTTTCCTATTGCATCAATGTATGAGTTGGGTGTGGCTTTACCAACTTCCTATTATCTATTGAGATTCATTTTCATCGATCATTGACAAAAGATCTGTTGAAATATCCGTTCAAAATGAAAATCTGTGGTTCTATATTCCTTTTTCTTCTAAAAAGCAAGTTTTTCTGCAAGAATTGAATGCTTCATTTGAATTGTGCATTGAATGGTTTTCTAGAAGGAAACTTTTGTTTGGTCACTGTCAGAGTGAGTCTAACACCCTTACGATTTATCATATTTTGCAGGTTACTTTACCCTATGAAGAAAATACGTCCAGCTGTTTTGTTGAATTGCTTACATTATGGTTTGACCTAGCATTGTTGTATTTTGCCAATATCTTCAACTTTTTAAGAAAATTGTTCTAGGTACTTTTATATTTTTAAGAAACTGGTCTAGTTATTGCATTGGATTGCATACATCTTGATTCGTTCTTGAATTAATTGGTATATTAAAGAGTATGTATGCTTCTGTATGCTGGACCATTTGATTGACTGGCCCTTCTATTAATGATTGGAGAGGATTGGATGAATTTTATATGCCATCCAAGCTAACTGGACAGCTTTAATAGTCTTCTAATCATGATAGGTTATCAATAAAAAAAAATTCAAAGGACCTCACAGTTTTAGAAGTATCTCATGGCATAGCAATTTTTCTCCTCCTTGCTTTTGTGACATGGCATGTGCATTAATTCTGCAAAGAGGTAATTTTAAAGCATGATCTTTATGAATGGCTTTGAAGAAACTTCTAGAGGATGTTTAATGTGCGTGTTAAGTCAATGTTGCTTGCTCTTGTATAAACTTTGTTTTTTTTTCTTTCCCAACTGTAATCTTTTCATTCTAGGAGTCATTTTTTGTAATCTTAAAAAATTCAATTTAAGGTTTCTTTCTCCATTCAATTTCATCAAACTTTTTTTTTTCTCTATCATCTCTTGGAGTTTAGAGAAGAAAATCTACATTAGAATGGTTTGTGCAAAATGGCTGAATTTCAAGTGAAGATATTGTTAAGAATAGCCCCAAAAATCTTTTGGAGAAAAATCCCCAAGGATTTTTTGAGAAAATGGGGAAAATTTTGGATTTGGATAAAAGGTAAAAAGTTATAGAAAAAGAGAAAAATTATTTGTTTTTGAAATTTAAAGGTGTTTCCATAGCATAGATTTGTAGAAAATAGATTTTTTGTTGTTTTTATTCATATTGCTGACTACATTGCATTGCACAAAGCATACTTTATATTGCATAAATAATAACTAGACGTTGATTGTTGAGAAAACTTCAATTACAATATAGTTTGTATCATAGTAATGAGACTTAGACTCGGCTCAGACTCGGCTGGGGTGACTCGACCCGGGACTCAGGACTCGGCACAAACTTGGCAAAATGAAAAAACCCTATAAATTTATAGATTTTTAAGGATTTAAAACTTGTTTCAAGCACCCTTTATTGAATAAACCTTAAAGACACAATAACATCATTAAATAGAAGCAAATTTGATCACATACACAAGTATATAAAGCAGCAATTCATTGTTTAAAGGAAGCGCCTAAAGTCAGAAATGAAAATGAGGAAGGTTGTGAATAAGGAGCAATGGTAATGTTGAAGACTTAAACTTATTTTTGGCTGACTTACCTTGAGCGCTAAGAAGAAATCCATTCAAGTCAAAATGCCATAAAATTCTACATGGCCGACTCATTTCGTGTTGGCATTTACATTTAATAAAAAGCAAAAGGTAGAGCCTAAAATAAAAGGAAGTATTAACAAATAGACTCCTCCCTTGGTAAATATTGTTTCCCTTCATAAGGACGCCTCCCTTGGAAAAGGTATGTCCTGTGAAATGGTGTCTCTCTTGGAAATGTGTAGATATAAAAGGTGGTAGATATGTGGATTTAGAAGCAACAATTTCAATGATTTGTTTCTAAGAAAAAGAGCAGATTAAAAAGAGATAAAAGGGAAGAAATATGAAGTGTAACTCAGATTTGTTTCGACTGCATATGCAGCCCATGTATGAATGATAATTGCAAATATATCTAACAAATTTATGTGAAGAGTGAGAGCAGATTGAGAAGTGAATTTGAGCAGATAGTAAGGTAGAAAATTATGTGAAAATATTGCCATGATCATAATCAGTTGTGTGAAAATTGGTGCATAGATTGGATCAGATTTGTGAGAGATATTGTGCATGATAGTGATCAGATTTGAGAAGAAAGAGAAGTTGTAGTTGGATCAGATTTGTTTTTGTATCAGATTTGGTGGAGTTTATTATATCAGCATTGAAGACTTAAATAGGTTGGAGCCTATTATATAGAGGTTGGAGCCTCTTGCTGGGTTGAAGCCTCTTGCAGGGTTGGAGTTCAGTTGAGTGGGGGTTGAAGCCTCCAATAGGTTGGAGCCTATAATTCTATCAAGTGGAGATTGGAGTCTCTAATAGGTTGGAGCCTACAAGAAGAAGATTAATCTATAATATATAAGCAATATTTTGCAGTGGTATTCTCCCGCAAGGGTTTCCACATAAATCGGTGTTCTCATTGTGCTCTTAATTGCTAGATCTTACTTGAACACTTCTAGTGTGAGTATCATTGTGTGCTCATCAATGAATGCATGTAGATACAAACACACATGCATAGATACACGTCATATATTGTTGTGTATAAGATACATGGGCTAGATTTAATGGCTGTTATATTTATGAATTTTTTCCCATTATATAAGGGGTTTTTTGGAGACTGATATATTATAGAGTCACCATGGTGTTCCTTGGTATTTGAAGGACAACTTTGAATGGATAACTGTCCCTAAGGGATAAATCACAAAAGGGATAAAGTGTATACCTGTAATACTGAATCTTTGTTCCACTTTGTCCACATGTTCTTAATTCATTGTTGTAGCACTTGATTTGACCTATTTGGTGTGTGAACTGACTCCTACCTGCCATTTGGCACTCCTGGTCATCACAACCTTCACAAAAATATTATTATAGGTATTATAGGTAGTAGGTACTATGCATGGATATTTTTTCTTTACTAAAGGCATGTGAAGAGCTGAAGTGCACTCATTGATCATCTTATAAATCCCTGAGATACTAAATAAAAGTATATCCTTCTATTAGTAATGCGATCCACAGTGCAGCTGTAATAACCCTTTACCATGGGCTTTGGTAGTACAAGCCCTCTGTAATTATATGTATAATTGAGGTGTATAGATATTATTTCTGATATAAGTATTTGTGCTTGCTTGAAATCATCACAGTTAAAGGACAAATAAACAATAATTCCGACAATTTTTTTATTTTTTTAAAAAGTAAACATAACATACATGTAATACACATTAAATCATAACATGAATTTCATTTAAGAAGATTCATTAGCACATACATCCCTTGGGGTACACGAAGAGTCATTACGAGACTGAGATCCACACAACGACAATAAAGAATAAAACCAAAGATATAATTCATAACAAAGTAAACATTAACAAATGTATACATGATAATCATTGATAAGCAACCATCTGAGTACATAAATACAACATATGCATAATTAACTTAACACAATGAATAACAACTGCCATGGCCAATAATCACACCTAGTTTAACATTACATTACAGTACAATGTTCAAGAAGTACAATGATACAAAAGTGTTTCCAATATGCACGGAAACCATACACAAGAATCATGATACAATGAATAGATGAAAATTGGCTCCATGACGGATACAACTCTGGAGTCGCTGCAACAGCACCAATCCGCACCTCTCGATCCTTGACTGGGGACCCAATGGGGTGCTTGGCACGTTCCACCCGACCATGTGAGTCCGAAGACCCACCCCCCGTGCTAGGAGCTAACAAGAAAGAGACCGCAACCAAGAACATCCAAATAGGGAACCACAAAACTCAACGCCATACAAAAGTATCATAAAACTAATGACATAATCAACAACATCCAAGAGCAACATAATAACTTAAAGTCATAAATCCCATCACATAAAACAAAGCAATGATCAGTAAACAAGTAACCAAAGGATGATCATAAAATACTTCCAAATCAAATTGAATTAATAAACATGATACAATTCCAAATTTTAATTAAACAATACAATAACATCATATCACAGTACCATAAGAGAACAAGGTCATAATTCAAATATCAATGAGATCATACAAGACCACAAAGTACACCAAAGATGTATCAAGGCAATAATCCATAAATCAATATAAGTCCAAACAACAACAATCTAAACCAACTCCCACAACCCACTTCCAGAGGAACACAATAAAACAACACATGGGCAACTAGGGGAGAGTGTCAGCAACGCGTCCCTCCATAAGAACATCTTGTGCTTTTCCTCCCAGCTGGGCGTGATTCCATCTGTAGCTGTCATGCTCTTCCTCCCAAGCTGGGCGCAGTCCATGGGGTGACATCGCATGGAGCCGTAGACCTCTAAGTGAAGGCGAGTCCCGGCCTTGCCAGCCGCCTTCTCCGGCCTTCCATTAGCCTCAGGCACTATTGAGAGAGCCAGGGCATCCGACGTAATCTTAATGTACTACAACCCTCCTGGTTAATTATTAGGTTTCCTTTTACTAATAATTCCTTTGATAGGTTATCCGGAACCCTTCCTTAAGCAGAGAGCCCCGCAGGGCCACTCTCCCTAGAGACCCCACAACATAAAAACCAAGGGTTGTACCATCATAATCTGAACAAAGAATCACATCATAAAAGCATGCGAGGCATTACCCATCTCGCTATAATACATAATCAAAGTCTCAACAATTCTCGTACAACCCTTTTAAAGTCATGAAACCAAAACACTTGCCCAAATCAAGGCACATAAAGAGAGAGAACATCAATTATCAATCATCTCAAACCTCTGGAAGTCAAAAGAATGAAAACCCACAAACAAGGGTAAAATGAAGCAACATGAGTATTTCTCCAATAATTTCAACACAAGGATAAAAATTTCCTCAAATAAAGAGGCTAGCTGGAAAAGCCATAAAAGGGAAGATTCATCAGACCCATCCACAAATCAATATGGTATTTACACTCAGAACAAAGAGCTGCAAAGAAAATCGACCTTTAAACAAAATCCTTAATAAAACCAGAAATACCCTCAGGTTGCTCCTTCAGGAGGCCCTCGGCGTTTTCTCTCACTCAGACCCCTTATGATGGGCTTTACAAACCACTTTCATAAAACAACAACATAGCAATGACAATACCAGGCCGCGGATCGTTTCAATTCAAATGCCAATGGTGGGCAATAAAATAAGATCAACACCCCATCAAACCACATACAAACAACTTTAAATTACAAGATAAAGCTCATGAAAGTCCGGAAGATCTGACAGCTTTACAACTCGTAACCGAGCCGATTTCCCAATTACATTTGCAGCAGATTTAAATGACAAAGTTCGCCGATTCAGATTAATCCTCATGGCATTCATGCAATCTGATGTCAAAACGATCTATTCCTCAAAGAGGTAAAAGCATGCAACCAGGCATCCAAGGGACCAAATTTAAAGAACACCTTAAATACTCAATCACTCACAACTCCACCAAACATTCGCATAATAAACAACAACCAAAAAATTCAAACAAGAACAATATTTAATAGCCAATCAATTAGCGACCAGAACTAAATAACTTTACAACTTACCCATAATAAAACAATTCATGATAACTATTACAAGTACTCTAAAAGACTTATTTGTAAAACTACCAATCCTTATTAAATAAATACGAGAAGTCTATTTTTAAAGATTATAATCCCATTTCTGAAATAAACTATTCAAATTTGAGAATATCTAATCAATCTCCTAGTCGTGTCCATACATTTAAATTTCTCTTTTCATCTATCAACATAATTGAAAATTACTTAATAGTTGGGTAGTTAACTTATTATCATTTCATAACTACTTATGTCGAAAACATTATTTCCATTTTTCTTTCATCATACTAATTTAACACTCATTTCCAATATTTAGATTAATTGTGAAAACCACTTAAGAACAATTGTTTATATTTTAAAAGACAATAATAACAATACTCTAGATATTTAAACTACATATTAGAACTTACCACCTTAAAATCTTAAATCTATCTAAATAAATTTACACACAAAAATACCCTTTAAAACCACTACATCTTTATATATTTTAATTCTTTTTCGAGGAGGAAAAGTAGAAAGAGAATAGATCTTTTCTAGGAATCAACAAGTCTACCAGACTATAACTTCACAAAATAAGAATAAAAGATGACTTATTCAATTCTATATTAAATTCTATTTCCACCATATACACATTTAAAAATAAGAATTAAACAATCAATGGTGATATAAATATATATTCACAAATTTCCCTTCGATTATATTATCCTATCAAATTCCACAAATTAACAAATTAAAAGGAATTCTTTTCTATTCCAAAGTATTCACTCAAAACAAGAATTAAATAAATCAATGCTATCATATATTCGTAAATTGATTTTTTTTCAACTAACTTATCCTCTTATAGTTGGTAATTTAATAAATCAATAACAACTAACAGATTTCTTTCTATATTATTAATATTTCCTTTTTTAGACAGATTATGTTTTATTTTAATCAGAAAAAGAAATAGAATGTTTTGTTTTGACAAAATTAAATAATCAGTGGAATCTGAGTAAGAAAGTTAATAACTATCTATATACAAATATAAATATATATATGTATATACATATATATATAAACATATATATATATACATATATATATATATATAAATATTTATAAAAGCAATTTCGCACATTAAATATAATTAGAAACTCACATTTTACAAAGTAAAAACAAATACAATTTTGAATGGGTATTTTAACCCATACGCAGCCACAGGGATAAACGCCCGGCTGCGGACAGTCTACGGACTGTTCGCAGCAGTCCGTAGGACTGTTGCGGACAGTCCGCAGACTGCCGCACGGGTACCAACCCCCGGCTGGGTGGTGGGTACGGTCGAGGCCGAACCACCACTCAGTCGGTGGTTTAATAATAACAACCAAATGCAAAATTTCGATGGGAAATACTGCGAATTTCGAAAATAAATAAATTTACAATCAATATTTATCAACGTATATATACATATATATATGGGTATATATATATATGTATATATCAAATATAATAGATATATATATATATATACATATACATATATATATATATATATATTTATATATATATTGTACTTCAAAAACAGAGATAGATATACACTGCACAATTTTTTTCTGTGTATACATAAATGTAAACAAGAATATACACAACCCAGTTTTCCCAGTAAAAAGATTATTTTAAATTTATTAATTATATTTCCCAGCCAAAACTATAGTATTGCTAGTTATTTCCAGAATTTCAAATCTTAGTTTCATTATAACAAACAACAGCCCAAAACCCAACAAATAATTTCATTTAATCAACTAAAATCCCGAACCTTGGTAAAATTTTATTGATTGAAACACAACCCAAAACATTTATAAGGATTCGAGAGTTTTCTACATGCATTAAATTTCAAATCCAGAACAAAGAATTCTTATTTCATTTGATGCTATAGAAAGAAGATAATTTAAAAGAAGAAGGAGAACCTGGCGTCCTACGCCTGTAGATAACTGTAGAAGCTTTATCCTTCTTGTTGACCCAATCCTTCCAGCAGCAGCTCCAAGATCCTCCCTCAAACATAAATCTTAATCCTCAAATGAATTCTCAGAAGAATAAAAGAATGTAATACAATAACAGAAAGATGACTGCCAAATTCACCAAAATCTGTTGGAAAAAGAATACCACCCCCTTCCCAATCCAAAATAAATAAAATCTCACACAAGAAGCCTCTTCTGTTTCCTCTTCCAGAGAATACCAACAGTCACATTTCAAGAAATAAATCAAAATAATATTTAATCCTTAATTCTTTTTGTTGCCTTTTCATGTATTTCTATTTCATTTTCTTTTATCATGCAGATTAAAACTCAATAAATTTAACTCCACAAAAATGAACTTTTATTTATATAAATATATATATATATATATATATATATTCATCATTCCCACAAAACTTTATTAAATAATTACTTCCACATTAAAATAATTAAAATCAACCATTTGCAAGATTCTAAATAAGTATCCATTAATTTTCTTATTATGATAATTATCTTTTCAAGATTATTTGTTCATTATTATTATTAACTCCAACAATTTAAATCAATTTATCTAATAATACCACTTTTAATAATTCACAGTCAAAATAAATCAAAATAATATTTAATCCTTAATTCTTTTTGTTGCCTTTTCATGTATTTCTATTTCATTTTCTTTTATCATTCAGATTAAAACTCAATAAATTTAACTCCACAAAAATGAACTTTTATTTATATAAATATAATATATATATATATATATATATATATATATTCATCATTCCCACAAAACTTTATTAAATAATTACTTCCACATTAAAATAATTAAAATCAACCATTTGCAAGATTGTAAATAAGTATCCATTAAATTTCTTATTATATAATAATTATCTTTTCAAGTTTACTTGTTCATAACAATTTAAATCAATTTATCTAATAATACCACTTTTACTTTTAACGAATTAGTTTAATTTGATCATTTGTTCTAAATTATTTGATTTGATTTAATTGATTATTATTTTAATTCCTAATTATATTTCAAATAACCTTGCAATTTCACTTATGATCTAATTAATTATTTAAACATGACTACTAACATATTATATCTTCCACAAAATCAAATAACATAGTAATTAATGAAGCACACACAATTACTCACACAAAAGTTTAGAACAACCGACACGGTATTACAATTTTGAATGTCTAAAGTGAACACATACTTGCATATGTGCAAAAAGGAGATACAATGTCCACTTATGTCATGTAGCTGTTGTATTTTAGATCCTAGATATTACTTCATGTGCACAGCCTATCAGGTTTTTTTGCAGTTTAGGTTATGCTGCACCTGAACAAATCTGTTGTGTAATATGTGGTCTCCACCAAGCGTTTTAATGATTTTTAAATGTGATTAATTTTCGTTGTAGCTTATATTGTGTGGATTAGTTTTTAAGTTCCTTTTAGTTTCCTATTGCATCACGCCACATGGTATGAGGTAAGCATGGCTCTAACTTACTGAGATTTATTGAGATTCATTTCTTCGATGATTGTTGAACATTCTCAATTCTGTTGAAAGTCCATACAAAATGAATGTCTGTGTTTCTATGTGCTTTATAAGTGACTGCTTCATTTGTATTCTACATTGAATGGATTCTCTGGAAGGAAGCTTTTGTTTGGACACTGTCAAAGAGAGCCTAACACCTTTAATCATATTTTACAGGTTACTTTACCTCGTGAAGAAACTCGGTCCAGGTGATGGAATGAATTGTTCACATTCTCGGTTGAGCCTTACTCTGTTGTACTTTACAGGTTCTTTTACCGTCTGAAGAAAATTGTGTGTCCCATGTGCCTTATCTTTTGAAGGAAATTGGTCTAGGTGTTGTATTGGACCACACACATCTTGGCTTATTGTCACATTAATTATTGTACTATAGAGCATGTATGCTTGTGTACTCTGGACCATTGAATCGAATGCCCCCTGCTTTTCATGATATGCTTGTAGCTGCATTCTCTATCTTTAGTTCCGGCATTGCTGTTACTAGAAGTTGGATGTCTACACCTATCAAGGGAAATGCAAGGCCTGATCTGTGTGTTAACACGTTTTAGATTTAATCTCATTATGACCACATTTTAGATGTAATCTCATTATGATCAGTTTGGTTTATGTGTGCATTCTCTTTTTCCTCGAGCAGAGGATTAGATGGATTGATATGCCATCCAAGTTCACTGGATGGGTTTTACGGTCTTGTAAACTTGATAGGTTTGTAATAAAAACAAATTTCAAAAAGCCTTGCAGATTCTTAAGTATCACATGGCATGACTTTTTTCCTCTTTATTGCATTTGCAACATGGCAAGTGTATTAATTCTGTATTTTCCGCAGTATTTCTAAAGCACAATCTTTATGAGTTGCTTGGAAGAAAGTTCTAGAGGATGCCCATTGGTGCGTGTTAGGTTAATTTTGCTTGCTGTTGGATAACTTTAATATTTCCTTCTTTGTTTTAACTGTAATCTTTTATTCTGTTAGTCAATTTTTTTGGTAATCTTTTGAAATTAAATTGAGGTTTATTTATCCATTCAATTTCTTCAACTTTTTGTTTTCTCCCGTCATCTGCTGGAGTTTTGAGAAGAAAATCTGACAAGAATGGTCTGTACAAAATGCTTCATTTGCAGATGAGGATATTCTTAAGTCCTTTTTAAGGCTACGGTCTTTGTCATTATTTAAATAAATTCTTCGTATTCTTCTCTTATTATTTATGCCATGCAACTATCAAAATTCAAATTATTAAACTAATGATTTGAAAAGAAAGGAAAACAGAACCATGTGGAAATTACCAATATAGGGTTTAGATGTTTCATTTCTTGTGTGTGTATGCATCGAAATAATGCGATTCCATAGCATTACAATTAAATCCACACGTTTTGTTGAAGATTATCATCTAGGCATTATGCGTAAAAATTCTTTCCACGCAAACCCCCTCAACATCAAATCTCTTAGTTTTATAGTTCTATATACACCACTTGCTCTATCTCACATATACACAGAGAGGCACATATAATGCAACTAAATACTACAATAAATACATATAATGCTGTTTTATAGTCTATACACTATTAGATATATAATGCTTTCATCAGTTCTAGACTATCAGATATACAATACTTTCATCAGTTTTAGGTGAACAATGATGATGCCTTGGCAAGACATTTTATAAGTAGACATGATTTTTAGAGTCCGTGAAGATGTTAAGAGCTGATTCTGAAAGCGCTCTTAAACTACTACATATTATTGTTGCACTTCGATTGTAACTACCTTTGTCAAATGCCTGGTATTTATTTCAGGATTGAGTTTCTTGTTCAGGTTTGAGATTTGATGTGCAATGTTTATCTTTAGACTAGAAATTAGGAATTTGATGAATGGAAAGCATGCCATCATTAAAGACAATTTGGAATTAGAGCACTGTAGAAAATCATGTCATCATCAAAGATCATCCCCTGTCAAGATCATACATTGATGGGTGTATTGTTGAGGCGGTTGAATGTTAGGATACAATGTTGGTCAAGCCCTTCATTGCTAGGGCCGTGATATTGTGATTTTTGAGGTTATTGAATAGCCGACTTGAGGTGCATGGAACTCAGGTCTGGTTTGTAGGGGCTCAATGAGTAGGATGAGCCAATTTATTACGTTTACTTGTTTCATTGGTGAAAAAAAGTTAAGGCGGGTTGAATTATAGGATACGATAGGGGTGGAATTCTATATGGCTAGGACCAGGCTATTATGAGGGTATTATGATGTATATGAGTTTTTGGAGTAGCCAAATTGTTCATGGAACTCAAGTTTATTTGGCATGGGCTAAGATGCTTTTGTAATGGGTCAATTGGCATACGGAAAATTCACTGCTAGCAATTCACCGTGGTGGAAAATTCACTGCCAAGTAAAATTAACCGCTAGCAATTCACCTTGGCGGAAAATTAGCGGCATTAATATTTTTAATAAAATCAAAGTCTTCCAAATATATATTAAAAATATTAATGTGGTTA
>VDFB02165447.1:60794-132030 GCA_007258455.2 Sequoia sempervirens | reverse complement strand
TGTGACCTCACCTATATATAAATTTATTAAAACAATTGCTCCAGATGGGAAATTTTTACCAATTTTTTTATAGGAAGTATTTACAAAATGTTCTAGAAGTTTTCAGTTTCCTAGCCAAATAAAAAATAATTGGCTAAACAAAAGAAAACAATAATCTTCTACAAGAAGATCTCTCCCAGTACAATTAGAGGTTCTCTACACATTTTAAGAGGAAGATTGAAATCAATTCCTATAGAGGATTTTCAAATCTTCTATTATTTTCCCTCTCGGATTTCTATTGTTTAAAAACAATTTCCTACAGAGGCTCTTATATTTCATTATAAAAAATTTCTAGGTATTCTATTTAAAAAAATCAATTTCTAGAGAAGCTCTAAAATTTTCATGGAAATTTTCCAAACGTGAAAATCTTTCAAATTTACAATATATACATTCCAATTTTTCTTGTACAGGAAATCTTTCCAATTTGCATAACAATAAAAACAATTTAAAGGCCCTGTTTCTATATGCTTGGGGAAATGATGTTTGAAGTAGACCTTCATCTTTAGATTTAAGTTTACCAAAGCTTCTCCCAAATTATCCACTATTCCAGAATGATGAAAATAAAACCAGATCCATAAATTTTCCAAGAGCTTCTTACCCAATTTTCAATAATCAATATTAACAACCTCTTCCAATTTTTAACAACCTATTTCTAAAAAAATATCTTTTCTCATTGCCATGAAATAGCCTCTTTCCTCTTCCAATTTATGCAAATATTCTCTATGAGAATTAATTCCCAACAACAATGTTTAATTTTTCTAACACATGTCACAATTAAAATATTTTTTTAACCAAATCATAGATATTTCCTCTAAGATAATTACAAGATATTTATGCATTTAATAATTCAAAATTCACATATTAATTTCTAATTGAATTTAATCTAATTAATTTAATCACTTTATAAAATAAATTTAATCACAAAGATTAAATCACTCTACAAATTAAATTAAATTTAATTAATTAAATCAAATATAAAGCTTCTAACAACATTAAATAATCACTTGCTAGTATTGGCATGGTGTGATGGTTTATAGGTGGCATTGTTGTTCTTGCCACCAAGGTTCAAACCCCATTGGGCTGGTATTGCTGAATGGTTGTATCTGGTTCATAGCTCCGGTCAAAAATGTTTACCCCTTGAATAATAACATTAAATAATCACTTAAAAAGATTTTAATCATTAATTTCCCATACAACATACTTTGAAAAATAAATAAATGACAAGGAAAACATGGACAATATAACAACAAAGCATATTGAAATAAAGACTGGCGAAACACTATGACTAGGGTTGTGGCTTGACGAGGAAACCTTGTTATTATCTCCCAATCAACTATACTGTTGGGAAATGGACACACTCAAACCTTTCAATCTAGATGGATCCGATGTATTGTACCTGTAATCCTACAATCAAAACATATGTCGTACATACATATATATCATGAATCCAACACACCGTGAAGAGAAAATCGTGGAATCATAGGCCACTCACAAGCGAGTGATGCAATCTCGTTCCCTTCACCAATACATTGTCACATCAAAACTGGTGAAACTAAAACATCAATTAACTATAGATGAGCATATATCAATATCAACTCAAATAATTAACTATGCCAACTAAAAAGAATGTCATAATCAATAATCATCCATAAAGTGTACCATCACATCTAAATATAAAAACCATCATTGCTCCAATGTCAATGATCAAATAACAACAACATAGTATCATGGTCTATCAAATTAAAAGCATTGTCTAAAAATATAAGCAAATCAGAGGGGTACTACAAACTTCACCAGGTAGTGCCTAATTCAAATCAATCTCCACAAAAATATGAGCAAAGGAGGTTTGAAAAGAGTTCTTGGAAGTAGGATCCAGTTTCAAGAACCTACCCAGAGTGTTACCAATTCCTTCAAAAGTAGAGCATTAGAATCATAAGCGGAGATAAGGCATTCTCTCCCAAAATAGGCCCATAACATCAATCGGTTCCTTCAATGGGTTGAATGAATGAACCCAAGGCCTCAAAGATAGGGGATGAGAGCCCCACATCGAGAAACCATGGTCTAAAATAACTTATCTATCCTCAGAAGAAATAAAACCAAGAATAAAAATACCTTTCATAGAAGGATAAATCTCATTCTACCCTCCACTAAGGGCATCCATCTCTTCAATATCCAGAGGTATAGATCTAGTAGAGAAGCCCACAGATGGTAGAGCTTATAGATAAGACCCATTTTAGAGAAGAAATCAATGTTATTTGAAACTTCCTTCACAAAATAAATCACTAGAGGAGTATTGGCACACAATAGAGGATGCATAGATCCCACCCCCACCATCATAGATCAAACAACATCAAAAGGGACTGAGATCCCTCAATACGAGACTTAGATGAAGCCTCCACCACATAATTCATAACTAGATATGGGCTCGATAGGTCAATGGCCAAATCGTACCCTAGCAAAGAAATCAAAAAAATAGGGCAGTGAGAGGTAGGGGAGTGGGAGAGTCATTTGCAGGAGGCATTCAAATTTGTGGGAGGGAAGTTGGAGACATGAGCCATCATGGTTCCATCTTATGGATCAGGAAATTGTTAGTATTGATATTTTTGATAACCTCTTGGGAAACCTCTTTTCTATTCTTTATTTTTCATCATTCTTCTTTTGTAATAGGGTTTGAGCCCTATCAAAAACCCAATTTAACAAGTAATAAAAAATATCAAATTAAAGATCAAATAATGATACATTATATGACAACATCCAAATCATTTATTAAAGTATCAAGTAGTAGTAGTAATTGTCTATCACTATTTTTCTTATTTTTCATATCAATGAAATAGTTGACATCCTTCTCAAAAGATTAAAGTATGTATTCAACACATTCTGAAAGCCATGAATAATGATGTATCCTAATTAGAACAATAAATAATGGTTAAAAATCCATGTTTGAGTTATTATTATAATAAGGCCCAAAAACACTTCACACATCAAATTGACTAATAATATTTATAACAATATCTTTTTATTTTCTACGAGGATCACCTCCTCCAAGGAAAATAAACACATCTTGAGAATAAAAATGTAACCCAATGACAACCATCAAAAAGAGGAGAATAAGTAAAACAAGAGGAACCACCTCCACCAAGATCAATAATTGCAATCCAAAGAACATCATAAAAAGAAAACTCACCACCATTACCAATGGAATAATCATAACTAGCATTTTCCTCTCAAGGAAAAAATAATCCATGTGAAAATTATCATAATCCAAAGAAGACTAACAAAATCCATTAACAATAGTGATGTCTATTTGAACAGGTCACCGTCACAGTAATAAAATAAAAATTAGGTACTCTAACCCATTGCACCATATGAGGATCAATAATTAGATTGTCAATAATGAATTAAACTATATTCTTTTTTCTTTATGCTCCTAATGTATATAAAGAACATTAGAAACCATTGAAATTATGACTTTTGAGAAAAATCTATAGAGGATTAATCTACATACCCAAAATATATTCTTGTTTATTTCAATCTAAATAAACTAGATAACTTATAGAGACATGATTAACCAACACCTATACAAAGATTTATTAAGAGGAGGAACTCGCAACTTTTAAAATTAAAATATTAGACCAAGTGATGTTATTTTTACTATATACAAAATACCAAATAGGTAAATACCACTGTTAGACCAACATAGGAAAATGACAACAAAAAAAGTCAGCAAGAGATTCATTTTTTTCTTAAACTAGATTAGCATTAGGACTATGCGAAACATCACTAGTAAGAGGTTTATTAGATAACATCATCCATGTAAGAAAATTCTTAGGCTTAATACCTTTATACCAAATCCTCTTTGACTACTTGGACGAAACATTATTAGGATCATTGACACCCTAAATAACATTTATTCTTGCAAACTATTAAATTTAGTGAAAGATAATAAATAGTATAAATATGTAGGATTCATGTCGAAAAAAACCTTCTCCCCAACCAACTCATATTATCCTATAACTTAGCATTCCATTTAATAACCTTGAAGCATCAAATCAAGTATAGATATTTTAACAATATTAGAAGTCCTTTTTTAACAAAAATATCAAATTTACCATGGATAGAATCCCAATTTAATATTTTACCATCATCAAGGATGTTATTAATAGATTTAAGACCTTTACTATGTTGATAATAAGAATAAAAAACCTAGTAGATGTTTCCATAGAAATATCACCAAGTAGAGCTGAACCTCCAAAACTCCAGATTAGAAATCTCAATCCTTCCAAACTGAGCAAAAATAACAAATCTAAATAGTTTAACTTTGAATTTTCCAAAATGAATATCTCATAGATACAAACCAAACCATGTAGAGTTCACCCTAGGAACATAATTAACCAAATTATGCATAAAAATTAGTTTCCAAATTTAATTACTAAATAAATCTTTAATAATATATTTAAACTCAAGAGAAACCCCTTTAATAGAGATATGTCTTAACTCAATACATCCCAAGATTTTAGGAGCAATATAATGGGCCAAGAAACTACAAAATTCTTCTAGTTAACTTTCTAATCAAGCTAGAGAATGTTTATAATAATAGTATTAGACTACTTAATATGAGAGTAAAAAACAAGCCAAAAAATGAAGAAAATTAAATAGAATAGTTAAAAAACTTGAAATCATCCTACCCAAAAAAGTATATTACTTTTCCATTTTATAATTTTACTACTAGCATTATCCTAAACCCACTCCCACATAATTTTTGCATAAATATATTTTAAAAATAAAATTCCCAAATACATGAAAGAGTAAATCCATCCCTATTTGAAAGCTATTTAGGGTAATTAGTATTCAAATTAAAAATTATAGACCTATAAGAAACAAGCTTAGAACTAAAAGAATTACAATATAAATTCAATTTGTTATCTAGTGTTTGAAAATTTCTTCATCTAGTTCAATATAAAATGGAATATCATTACCAAAATGAAGCTCAAAAGCATAATCACTATTATTAAAATAAAAATCTTTAATAGAGGTCCTAATGATATATCCTTTTTTAGGGTATGTGCAGGATCATGATGGGCTAAAAAGTGGCGATATGATGGGTATGTGGCTGACAACCTTTTGTTTAACCAAAATTGATGAAATGAAAAGGGTTTTTAAAGGAGATTCTCAGTTTTCCACCAATATAAATTATGCATTACTTTAAACTTAATAAATAATTATTATTCATTTTCTATTTGAGTTACTACTAAAGTCCTGATTGATAGGCTAATTGAAAAACATCTATAGCTTTCAAACGATATCACATTTTTTGAATTTGAAACATGTGTCACATTCTATGCTTTGTATACTATAGGATTTTTAAAAAAATGAATTTCATGAAGTTTTGAATAATTTAAGGTGGTCATACATATGAGTTTTTATATTTTTTAAAAGTTGTAATAAAAAATTCATAATTAATTATTTACTTGGAAAAAAATTACAAAAAAATATGCATCACATCAGGACATGAGTCCTCTACTTATATCTAAAATCTTACAAAAAAATATTATCATTTTATTATGGTTAGGGTGGTCAAACAAACACTTACTGATTTTCTCACTGAAATTTAAGTGCTATTGTATTGAAATTTCAAATGTTCACCAAATAATATTTTTATTTTTTTAAATAAACTTAGTAGTTTAAAAACTACATTCAATTTGCTAGAGATTATATTCTTACATATTTTTGAAATAATATAGATAGCTTATTCAAATTTTTATGTCAAGTTGCCAAACTCGTTTTTTTTTTAATTTTTAGCCACTTAAGGGCTTCTTTTTTCCATGATGATCCTACACATACCCGTTACATAATGCATAGGATTTGTAGCAATAGATAATATAAAATGGGAAATAGGGAATTGTTTCCTAATCAACTTATGAAGATGAAAGGAATGAAATAATTCCTACTAATGTAAATTTTTGTTCAAACATCTCTAAATAAAACCTTAATTATCCAAAAAAAAATCTCCAAACCCAAGAGCCTTAAAAATAAGAAGAATAAATGGCTACTTAATCTTATCATAGGTTTTTAAAAAATATAAAAGAGACAAACTAACATTTCTCTTAGAATATTTATCCATGTGTATCCCTACCTAGAGATTAACAAGATTATAAAGAACATATCTCCTCTTAAAAAAGTTTACATTGAGAAGTAGATATGATATTATCTAATAATTTATTAATTTACTATATTAAATATTAATTAAGAGAATAAACTTCAAACTACTCATCTAAGAGGGATCACCTCCTTTAGGAGTAAGCTCATCAATTCCCTCATTAGTGTGCTTATCCAAGGAAGTATTCTTAATGGTTGCATTATAAAATTAGAGTAGAATCTTGATAATTCAATTATTATTTTATTTATTAAATTTTATTGGTAACTCATCGCATCGAGGAGATTTCCACTTTTTCATCTGGTAAATATGATTAGAAATATCATCAAGATATTGATACTTTTACCTTTTTAAGGGTAAAAAATTGTTCAATCAGAGAAAGACCAAGATTACATCCAACAAGAATACAAAAATCTAGAGCCACAAAGGCACATCCAATGACCAAGAGTAATTGAACACCAAGCCACCCAACCAAAAAAACTTGAGCCAATTCAAGGACTAGTCATATCTACATGAATTAACATTTTCACTTTATGAACACAATCACCGGGAAGCTACTCCCAATCATCCACCTTCTAGTCATCCCTAAAATCTAAAACCTATTTAGATAGATAATCAACTACATTGTTCCATTCCTTAGGGATATGGGCAAAGGACACAATCTCAAATGAACTATATAACTAGTGAATTTGTCGCACGGTTGAGGACAATTGCTAGTTAACCCCATCCATACCTTTCTTATTTAACAAATTAATCATGATTTTTGAATCTGTGTCACAAATCATCTTGTTCCATCCAAGGGCACATGATTTTTCTAGGGAAACAAGAATAGCTAGAGCCTACATGAGGTTATTTGTCTAGATACCATGATACTTTGAGAAGAAGAATATTGCAACCCTAGAACTATTTCTCCCCAAACCTCCCACACCAGCATAATCCGTATTTCCACTAGAAGAGCCATTAGTATTAATTTTCAAAATCCCAACAAGAGGTAGGGACCATCTACCTTCTCTTTGAATTTTCCTGTTGGGATGTCTTCTCCCAATTAGAAAAGCCTTCCTAGAATTGAAACCATTGAAACCCAAACCTAGAAACACCACCATCTCCTTAGCATTCAGAGGGGCTCCAACATCACATTTAGTTAGAATAGTCTCCTAAAGCATACCAAGAATTCATTACCAAACTTCTGTAACCACTAAATTTTTATCCTAAAAAATCCTTTGGTTCCTCTCCATCCAAATCTAACAAAGAATGTGTGAAGGCCCAATAGTCCATGCCATCTGGAGAGGGGAAAATATAACAAGGCGTTTCTCCAAAGTCATTGAAAACTCAATAATGGAAAGGGAATGCACAAAGGAGTGCCTCCAAATATCCCACCATAAATACTAAATAGATCTAGAAAAGATGCACTAGAAGAATATATGTGAAGAAGACTCTTGACTACCACCACATAGAAAACATATGGATGGTCCTAGAAAGGCCCTTTTCAAAAGATTATCCCAAGCAATACACCTATTATGAGCCACTGACTAGAGGAAGAAGTTACATTTAGTCCACACAAACTTATTCCACACATATTTCCACCAAGGGGCTTCATCCTCCCCATACTCCCTTCTATCCAATTTACAATACCTAGCAGCCACCAAATACACTCCTTTAGGATTTGAAGCCTTAGCCAAGGCATCCCTTTACTGCAAAGATTTTCACACTCTCTCCTCTAAAATCTTATTCATCTTAGCATGATCCACAATCAAACCCCCCAAGAGGCCATTGGTGACACCCTTTCCATTTGAGCACCTCCTCCTGACCCAAACACTCCACAACTTTGAAATCACAAACTTTCAACCACCCAACATCCATAAAATGCGAAGAAAAATTTTGTGAGGATGAGAGATGAATAATGGGGGGTGACTATCCCAAGAATCGAGCCAAAAAAGATCATCATCCCACTTGTGACAAATATAGAATAGGCTCTGCTTAATCAAGCTTGCACCTCTTTTGAGAGTATCCCAAATCATAGAAACCTTACCATCCAAAGAGCATCTAGGAATGTACTTATCAACAACTACTCTCAAATATTTAGCCTTGAGGATTTTGGCCCAAATTTGATCCTAACTAGTACACCATCATCAGTAAAGCATGACAACCAAATCCTAACCAGTAATAACTGATTGTTGAAGACCTAAGGTCCCTTAATTAAACTCCACTTTTTGGTATCTAAATTGTCAGACCAAAGAAACTTCCTAGAGAGCACATCAAGCTCTCTAATGAACCTGCAAGAGCAACTTGAAGCATACACCTATAGAGTGGAACCACTTGGATCATAACATTTGAGATAATCCACCTATCAAAGGACATCCATTAATAAGTCTAGTGATTGACATGGCCCTAAACTTATCCAAAACATGCTACCAAGTTCCTCTTGGCAAAGGAGACACAGAGACAACAACACCCAAATACACAAAAGGAAGATTACCAATATGAAATCTAAGAATGTGAGTTATCCTAGATTGAATAAGCGAAGGAGTGTTAAAGAAAAAGATAAATGATTTCTGTTCCTTAATCCTCTAACTTGAAGCAACATAATAAATGTCCAAAGCATGTTTGAATTTTCTTGCTTCCCTGATTCTAGCAATGCCCAAGAGTGTAGTATCATCCACAAATTGAAGATGGGTTTGAGGAAACAAGCCTTCACCCCAAGACCATCCATGAATAATCCCCCAACTCAAATGAGATTTAAGAAGACTTTTGAAACCTTTACCATAATAATGAAGAGATAAGGAGATAAGGGGTCATGCTGCCTAAGGCCCCTAGAAGCACCAAACAAAGAAGAAGGCACACCATTAATCAACAAAGAATACAACATCGACATAAATCCTCACAAAATTAATCCAATCCTCAATAAATCCAAAGACACAAAGAATCTTGTGAATAAAGGACCATTTGATCTTATCATAAACCTTAGCAATATCCAACTTGAAAAACATGGCCTTCTCTCTAGAAACTTCCATGGAGTGGATAGCCTCAACTACAATCACAACACCATCCTAGATATGTTTCCCAACCACAAAAGCCCCTCCTCCTATGAAACAATATTAATCAACCAAGGCTTTAGTCTCTCCAAAATTAGCTTTGATATGATCTTATAAACAACTTTAAAGAGATCAATTAGCCAAAAAAGATCAAAAAGTTAGCACATTTAGGAATAAGAGCTAGGAAAGTGGAGTTCATATCTTTCAACATTTGTTTACTATGATGTTATTCTTGCACCACCTCCAAAAGATCACATAAATGATAATATCCAAATGGGTATGTGCAGGATCATGAGGGGCCAAAAAGTGGCAATATTATGGGTATTTGTAGGGTATGTGGTTGATGACTTTTTTTTAACCCAAAATTGATGAAACGAAAAGGGTTTTCAGAGGAGATTCTCAGCTTTCCACCAATATAAATTATGCTTTAATTTGAATTTAATAAATAATTATTATTTATTTTCTATTAGAATTATGATTAAAGTCCTAATCGATAGGTTGATTGAAAAACATCTATAAATTTCAAACAATATCACATTTTTTGAATCCGAAACATGCATCATGTTCTATGCTTCACATACTATAGGATTAAAAAAATAAAAAATAAATTTCATGAAGTTTTGATGAAGTTAAGGTGGTCAGACATACAAGTTTTTATATTTTTTAAAATTTGTAATAAAAAATTCATAATTAATTATTTACTTAGAAAAAAATTACAAAAAAATATGCATCACATCCAGACATGAGTCCTCTACTTATATATAAAATCTTATAAAAAATATTATCATTTTATTATGGTTAGGGTGAATTAGAATGAGACACTGCTTCTTATTTTCCTAAAATTTAGAAGTACTCTTGCATTGAAATTTCAAAATTTCACCAAATAGATTTTATTTATTTTTTGACCAACTATAAGCAGTTTAGAAACTACATTCAATTTTATACAGATTCTATTCTTACATATTTTTGAAATAATATAGATAACTTATTCAATTTTTTTCGTCAAGTTGCCTAACACTGATTTTTTTGAATTTTTTGCTACTTAAGGGCCTGTTTTTTCCATGATGATCCTGCACATACCCAAATATTCCTAGAAAAGTCAACAAGAAACTCATCTAGGCTAGGGGCCTTACCTTTTTCATGCTGAAAACAACCTCCTCCACTCGTCGAGAGAAATTGGTTGATTACGTTTACCATTAAAGCTTCATAAGAGACCATAGAGGGAATACAAGCCAAAACTTGATTCACTTCCTCTAGTTCCTTAGGAGCATCCTTTGAGAATAAAGAAGATAAACATAAAGTGGCCTCTTGAGAGATATCATGGAAAGAAGATAGTTGATCACCCTAAGAAGACATAATAGAGGAGATTAAATTCTCATGTCCCCTAGCTTTGACAAAGCTAAAGAAGAAGGTAGTATTCTAGTCTCCCTCTTGAAGCTAATCAATCCTTTATTTTTGCTTCCAAAACAAATCCTCTTGTAGTTCTCATTCAAATAGCCTCTCCAAAGCATCCACCTTAACTTTAATGGACTCACAAGCAATCCCTTGGTCTCTATTCTACCTAATAGATTTTTCCTTAAAGTCATTCCCAAAGCATTCCCTATTCTACTTCTTTAGTTGAAATTTCACAAATTATATCCTCTTAACAAAGGTGTACATGGATGTCCAATGTGAAGGTAGTCCATCAAACCACCAAACTTTAACAAGGTCTTGCAGAGAAGTCTCTTACAACCACATTAACTGAAATTTGAATATAGGATTCTTGGAACTTTCCTAACCATGCACATAAAACTTTATGGGCTAGTGATCCTAACATTACCAATCAAGGATTTCACAATCTGAAATCCATTGATTACCTAACCAAAAACTAGAGAAAAAAACCTATCCAGCCTCTTAGAGATAGATTCCACAACACACCTCCTATTGCTCCAAGTGAAAAAACTATGGATATGCTTTATATCGATCAAATTTAGCTGGGGTATATTATTATTAAACAAAGATGAAGAGGGATCTAAATGATCAAATCACCCCTCTTCTCATCAAGATTGAGAATAAAATTAAAATCCCTAGCCACAATCTAAGAAAACAAAGGATCTAAGGATCTCACATACCTTATATATGGTCCCATATACGAGACTTACTAGGCAAGTCAATTGGAGTGTATACATTAAAAATAAATAAGATTTCTCCAGAATCAAAGCTTGAAGCAACCATGGATAATGAAAATCAACCCATAATCAACCACAAGGGGAAATATTTCACTTGTCCTAGAGGCGAGAAATCCCACTAGCATTTTCCTACACACCAATGCATTGGAATTGACCATGCCACCAAATATTGGAGGAAACCATAACCATACCCTCCATAGACAACTTAGATTCGTAGATGAATACAACATTAAGAGAATGAGCCTTAATTAATTCTCGAACAACCTTTTGTTGAGGGATGTTGTTGAAACCCCTCCCATTCCAAGAGAGAACAATCATTTATGGGGTTTAGAGAAATGAAATTCAAGAGTTTTAATAGAGCCTAACTCCACCAAATTCTCACCCATTAACTTGATCTTATCTTGATCTTTCTTCCCCCTAGCCTTGGAAGGTTTCTCTAAGTTCCCCTTAAATATTTTTTGGTGGAGTCCCAAAGACAAAAAAACTAGGGGGACCTTATTAGAATCCTACTCTAGAGCCAAAGATTGTGAATCCATATAGTCCATAGCTTGAACAACATCCCCATCTAACTCCATTGGAATGACTAGTAAAATTGAAGATTCTAGGACGTGACAAAGATTCAATATAGTTCTTGTCTCCACATAGAGATTCCCACTCCTGTCTTTATGAGAAGCTAACTCCTCCATCTCAAAGATAGTATCAATAGAAACAACCTTATTAGGGGCAATCTCCTACTAGTCCAATTCTTCTAGGGCCTCAAAACGGTTGAAACTTGCATCATCTTACATGTCCTTAAGGATTCTTTTTAGCCTCTTCCCTTATTGTGGGCCTTCACTAAAAAAAAAATCTTCTTATTAGTTTCCCCTTCAAACATAGGGGCTTTTCCTTTCTCCCTCAATGGATTTGAGCAAGGATTCATCCTCGCAGAAACCCCACCAAAAGAAGAACCAACTTGACCTTAAGTTTAGGACATTTTTGGTGTAGGTGACCATATTCATGGAAGATTTTGCACTAAAAATTCAAAGTCTCATAGTCTAGTTGTTGAATCCATGATTTGGACCCAACTTTAAGTTGCAACGAATTAGGTAATGGGTTGTTTAAATTGATCTCCACACAAATATGAGCCAAATAAATAGCCCTCCTATATAATGTTTGTTGTGATGGCCCCACCATCTTACCAAGAAAAAGTGGAATCATGTGTAAAATATCGTTCCTCTAGAACTCAACTTCAAACTAGGGAAGTCGCACCCAAACCAGAACCCTTGACGGAAGCTCTTCAGTCAGATTAAATCTAACTTGTGCCAAGGTTTCAAGAATAACCCCACTTGATTGTAAAAGTTGGGACCTCCCTCAAAAGCTTTAGTATGATCTATAATACATGTGAAAACCACCATAAAATAGCCATTTTCAGCTTGCAAAACCTCCATGTCTCCCTCCGGATTCTAAGTCCAACAAGCCCAAGACTCTAGAAATAAAAGAGAAACCCTAATTCCCATAAACTTTCAAATTAATGCATGATTTCTCCAATACTCAACATCTTCCGTAATATATTCTGATTAAATAACCAAAATTGGGTGAGTCTCACTCTTAACCAAGCAACCATTCACTTTCAAAAACTGAGATAAACCACCATGCATCGAACCCACACCATTTGAAGCATCAATCTTGAGATCAACAGCCACCGCCTGTCTAGATGGGGAGAAATTAGCCCTCATAACTACACCCGAGAAAGACAAAAAGGCAAAGCCAAAAGGAACAACCTATAGTTTCATACACAACTTAAAACTCGGATAGCATAAGTAGATACCAATCGACAAAATAGCTAGAAGAAGAGCCAAAAAAATAAAAATAAAAACCTCAGGCGATCATAAAAAATAACCCACCCCAAACTAGATTTCACCCTGCACCAGCCCAAATCACCTCTCGCCCACGCATACACCAGAGAAAATCTACATGCAAGTCGTGGCCTGCAAGGCCGCAAACCTGCACAACAGCAGCTATGCGCAGCTCAAATCCATCCCGTCCATTTAAACTTTTATCTACTATAGTATAATTACTAGAGTTTAGTTTATGAGGAACAACCTTAGTCATTATAATTCTAGCATTATTAACATTCTTAACATCCCCCATAAAATAAATATATATATATAACCATAAAAATTAGATAAATTAAATATTATATTAGAATCCTCTTTTAACAAGATAACATTCACATTCATTTATAGAAAAAATAGTTTCTCATGCATGCTTAACATAAAATAATTTAGTGAGAAATTATCTATCCCTCAAATGAAATCAGGTAATTCTAGATCTTAGTCTGGCACCTTTGTCCTTATAAAATTAGTCACACCTAAAAAATAGCTTAATTTCAATCGCCTTGTTTTACAAATTGACATTAAAAGGGCCACATTGAAGTTTATTTTCTACATAGATCAGTTTATTTTACAATATTTTACCTCTCTTAGCACAAATTTTTTCTTCATTTCTTCTAGAAATTCTCACAAAAGAAATAGAATAACTAGTACCTTACCCACCTACTAATGTATAAAAGCCCTCAACTGTTTAACCAAAATTCAATACCCAAAGGTTATACAAGATATTAGGAGAAGAGAAATATTTCAAATAATATATAATTAGTTTATAGATTATTTTAAAGATTCAATGAGACTTATGATGATAGGAAATAAGAAGCAACTCAATCTAATATTGAAAAAAGAAAGATTTATTCACCACAAACCTATCTAATATAGAAAAAATATTCTATTAGCCTTTTAAAAATAGGATGTGTAAATAAAATCCATTTACTATGCTCCTTATAATCAACTAAATGGTCAACAAGTTTTTCTTTTTCTTCTAAATTTATTCAACTAAATTATTTCATTTCCATTCAAATTTACAAACACTAGATTTATTTGCATCAAATTCTCAACCATATTAAAATATCCACCTAAAAAATAGGGAATATTGTTAATGTTCATAATAAACCCATTCGAAAGGTTTGATCTATTTCTATACCCTTTAGGGTCATATAAAGAATAAATAAATAAAATATTACCATAAATAATCAATTTAGTCCACACAAATCCATGACAAGGAAGAGGTCCATGTCCAATAATATTTTGTCCCAAAGAAGAATTGATATAAATAGAAATGGCCCCCCTCCCTTTAATATGTTTAGCTAGATAAATAATAGAGTTTGGCATAATTGCTTTATAAGCTCCTTCTAAATAACACACTAAAAATTTAGCCTCATAAAGTAAAAAGGAATCAATGTGAGATCTATATTTACAAAGTGATTTAACCAAATATTTATTTTAATGATCCTTAGTGCATCTAATATCAAAGCTTAATAATTTCATTAAAATAGGTTAAAAAGAGGGAAGACAATTAACTAGGAGGGGTATTTCCCCTCATATTCAACCTTTGAACATAAAAAGGGATATTATTAGTTTTAACACCTCCTAGAGAAGCACTAGATTTACACTCATCCATTTAAACATTAGCTATATTATCATTTTTAACACATAAAACCATCATCAATCATCATAATTAACTGAGAAAAATTTCTATCTTTTAGAATATTATTTACTACTTTTAATACCTAGGTCAATTTTAGCAACCAACCCTTTAGAATAATTTTATGTTGAATTATTTTTTTTACAAGAGAAACCTAAAGAGCCTAAGTTTCCCACAAAAAATCATAATATTTTATTATTTACATTAATTTAAAATCCAATGAATACAAAGAAGAGGTGATCAAAGGAATATCTTAGAAAAAAGTCACAATAGGAGTTTTATTAATGACAATATACTCTTACAGAGTTAAATATCATTGTGCTCTTGATTGCATCCACCTAAAGTCTTTATGAACACTTCTAGTCATCAAATTTTGGAAAAGAGAAACCTTGGGGTGAATCAAATAGAAAACACATACAACAAATAGGATCTAATAAATGCATCCTAGGAAAAATATATTACCATAGAGGTGACTCAAACTCATATATTCAATTAGGAAAAATACCATTGAATCACCAAATTTCAAGTAGAAAGCACATCTATATTACTATTTTTCTCGGATTAGATCATCAAATCAATACTCAAATCATTATAATGTCAAATTTGAATACCTTTACAATTTCACTTTATTTATTTTTTCTCTTGGGTGTTCATTCCCCTAGTGTTTTTCTAGGATCATTTCATCCCTCACGTTAGCCTTTTTACTTCTCAATGTGCTTCTATGCCTTGTTTTATTTTTGTCACTTTTTGGTGTAACTTTTGTGTTAAATCTATGTTCTTCTAGTCTCTCATCATTTTGAGCCTAAGATATTTAGACACTAGCACATCATATAGGTGTATGTGCATCACACTAGTGTCTTATGATATTTTCTCATTTGATACCTTTTTTTAAAAAAATTACACTTCTCACCTTATGAGGTTATTGAGAACGTATCAAAATGACACTGAATGGCTCATTATCACCCTCCTTTTCCCCCCTCTTTCCCTTTTTGAGTCCAATCTTTAATTTTTTGGCGCTCTATTGGCCCTCTATAAGATTTCTCTTACATTATCTTGCACTTAATAGCTTGTTACAACTTTCTCGAGCTCTCTATAATAGTCTCTTTTATGATTTGTTTCCTCTTAGCATATTCAAGCCACTCCAAGATATAGTATTATTGTTTCTTATTTTTATTGTAACTTCCTTTTATTGTGCCCTTGCGCACCTTAATATTTTCACATCCAATGATATTTCATTTTAGTTATTCTTCTTATTTCTAGATGCACTTTGATTTATAAAACATAATATTTTTCTTTCTATCTATATATCTTTGTTGTTATGGTGGTATAAATATTGATACATAGGGATTTCATTGAGGAAAATCTCTGAGCAACCCCATGTAATTTTTATTTTCCTTTGTACTTGCAAGTATTTTAAAGATACTCAACTACATAAAGATTGAAGAATTATTTTGTTAAATAGTAATAAACTAGTACAATATTAATGTAAAACTAAGGAAAATCATTTGGCTAGTATATTTTAGTTAAATAATATTTTTTTGCTTCTACAATCATACATTCATCTACATCATCCTTATAACCAAGTACCTATATATATTACATTTAATTTCCTAGCTTAGCATTGAACTATTTAATTTATCACATATGTAGCTCTATTTTATTTGATCAAGGTTAATTCGTGTCTATATGTGACATAGTTATTTAATTAGCAAAGACTAAGTTTAAGGAAATTTTATTTTCCTTTACTAGAGGATATGTGAGCATAGAGGCACATCCGAAGAGAAATAAAAAAATATATAAAGAACATAGTGTAAGAAAGGAGACACAAATATGTCTAATAGATAATCTTTGTAGTTCTTAGATAACACTATTTCCATTCAATTCTAAAAAATATTGTATAATTGGGTTGAGGCCATGGAGGTCACAAAATATGTGACACTTCATGGATCTACCATATGAACTTGGTAGTTGGTCAATGGGCCACTTTCAATTGAAACCCTCTAGAGAGTTGGCATGTCTCTAGATAGTTTTAAATGAAGGTAAACATTCTCTTGCAAAAAGAGAGCAATATATATCTAGTCTTCATATGATAAAATGGTTATTCTTAAACATTAAATAGCTCAATATAGCCATCATGAATAGAGGGTGGAGAAGGAAGAGGAGACATATAGAACATTCCCGACTATCTATAGAGGTGACCAAGAGTTTGATTACTAGATGCATGAAATGCTACCAAGGAGTCCAACTTTCTAACTTTCTAAGTGATCTAACGAGAGAAGGTTTCTCAACTTTCTTCTTACTATACTTATAGAAAAGGGATGTCGAGGTTCCCTCTACAAAGGGAGTAAGGGTGAATGGCCCCTCAATATTCTAGTAGTGGGTAGGGATAAGGGTGGTTTTGACAGGGACTCATCCTTCCCATTAATAGAGAATCCAAAATTCTCTTTCCACCCGAATGACTAGATTAATTCCAAGGTTGCCAAGTTCATGATTCTAAGATGACTAATGGCAAACCATTAGATTGAATGAAATTGATATAAAACCTTATAGATAGTAGTGGATCCTATAAAATAAATATTTTTTTGTTTGAAAAAATGAGACAATTATTTATCACTTTTTTATTTGGATGAGATGTCAAATTGTTATTGACTTGTTGATAGTTGAGTCATTTGGTATTTAAGAAACAACCAAAAATGAGAGCTTAGAGAAAATTAAGGGAATCTCCATAGAGACAAAAGAAACATTCTTCAATCTCACATTAAGAAAAACATATAAATAAAAATACTCATCAATCTCTAATTTAAAGAAATATATATGACTAAAAATACAACATTCTTAAAAAAATATAATTATTCAACTTAATACAAAACTAATAAAAAAGGACCTTAAATTTTAATTTAAGACTCTTTAATTAAGATATAGATATTAGAAGAATAAAACCATAAATCTAAATAATGGGGACATTTTGAAGAGAGTAGCTCTCTAAATGCAAATCTCAATAAAAATAATCTTCCCCCTTGAAAAAATCATAGAATTCATTGACAAGATAGCCTAGCACTATCAAACTAAATTACACACGTCAAAGAGGAAACTCTCACATAACAACAAAATTCAAACCCAATTTGATTGGATGAACTAAATGCAAGTAACGTGTCGTCAAATATGTACCTATACCCTATGCAAGAAATAGCAATTAAAGAGCGTGTACACCGTCCCGCACAAGAGTTATTTGAGCAACTTTACGCAATTCTTTATAAAATCACTTATTTGTGCAGATGGTGCAGTCTAATTGTGTAAAAATGCATTATGAATGGTTCTCCTTTATTTCAAACGAGGAAGGTGCAGATTCAATCCAGAGAGCTCGGAGTGAATGCGTACGGCCCGTAAATTTTTATTTCACAGAAAATGTCCAGAACTTTAAGCATCCACATTCTTGTATAATGCGCTTTGCTTAAAATATCCACAAAAACGTACAATATATGAACTGTACAGAGCAATTGGCCCAAAATTGTACAACTAGTTCTCCTTTTAAAATTGCATGCACATCGCTACACTTTACAAAATTTTGTATTTCAGGGATGTCTTTTCCTCTAACTTCTATTATTTACAAGTATTTTAATTAGGAGATAGACATTAATTAGCAGATAGACTGCTCATGTAGCTGGATCTTGGAGTAGGAATGGAGTTCTCTGACGAAAGCAGCCAATTCGGAGGCACCATGAATTCATCTCTAAGCAAATCACAGGTCTTATTAACAAGAAAATAATCCCTTTTTGCATTAGACCGAAATGGAACAGCCGAGCTCTGAAAACCATCCACCAAATGCAAATGGGCCTCCAAATTGTGGCTGCAACTCAAATCACCATCATGTTTAAGATAAGGAGAATTCAAGTGATTAATCCTCAACTCGTTACCCACATGACTGTATATCTCCCCCTTCACTCCATTAAAAAGCTTTCTGTGCATCCATTCATCCAAAAAGATGCCAGGAAGTTTGGGTATCAGATCATGGGTATTCACTATTCTTAAAGTTTTCACACCTATGCTCTCCATTCTCTCTTTGAAATCAAGGTTTCCAACTTTGGGCCCTCCAAAAGAAAACACTGTCACAGGTATATTGTGTTTAGCACCTAAATTATTGGATGCTAATAATGTTTCTCCAATTTGGTAAGCACTCAAGAGTCCCAAGGAAGCTCCTAGGCTATGCCCTGTAATAGTAATACTCAATTCCTCATTCTTGTATAACTCCACCAATCTTTGAACCTCTTTCATAACCTGCTCTGATGCACTACTAGTTATTTTACTTGAATTTCTATTGCCATTATCATCAGCCTTGGAAGAGTTGGTATAGAGGCTTAGAAATCCATTTTCAACCTTTGGATGAAGGTCTCCATAACTTAAACCAGAAGAGCTATGTAGATCAGCTTGCGATGGCATGAAGTTTAACGATTTTAGATCTGTCTTAAGATTTTCAGCCCATTCAGAAGGAGTGACGGTGCCTCTCCATGCAATGACTATATCTCTTCGACCCAGTCTTTTGATTTCTTGCATATCATCACTCACAGCGACAAATCCCATCCAGTTAGATGACTGCCCGGTGGGTTTCAATGGTGGTGGTAGTATTCTTGCAAGCGAGTCTGGCATTTGGACGGTGGGGGTTGAATAAAGATATTTAGTGACCTTGTAGCCACTCTTTTTAAGCCCCACTATATCAAAAAATGAATCGAGATCATTAGTGACACAGTTAGCATAGGAGGTGGAATCCGGATTAGAGACAAAAGCATCATAAGTAGCCTGAGCAAACTCTCCATACTTAACAATTTCTCTTCTTAAGTTTGCATCAAGAGGATCAAGAAGCCCTTTCCAGTTGTTAGCACCATGGTATTCTCTCCATTTGCCTGCCAAACTCTGCTTTGGAGAAGGTTCAGATCTACATAGCTTCCTCACCCAATCAACATCATGATTCCCTGAATCAGAATTCCACTTTGTGGTAGGATAAGCTATATGCGAGCTTGTCTTTTTTCTTGGACTAGAGTCAATGAGGGCTGTAGATAAGCCATTGTGAAAGGCTGTTTGAACTTGTTGGAAGATCTTCTGTATTGGGCTTTGGATTAGTGGTGGGCTGGCTAAAGAGCAGGTTATAGGAATGGCATGCTTGTTGAATATGAATGTTGGTGACTTGGAATTCTTTGGGGCTGCTGTTAAATGGGCGTTGTGGGTTGGATGGCATCTGGTAATGTGGAGTGGGGAAAGGGTGGAGAGTTTTAAGGAGGTTGGAAATTTCATGGATATTCCTTGCAGTAAGCTTTCCACAAAAGGATTAGTGATGGAAGATTATTCAAGAACCCAGAACATACAACTGTAATTTCGAAGAGATGGATGGAGAGGAATGCGTGGAACAATTTATGGAGCGCGCAATGGACGCGTGGGGCCATAAACCAAATCATGGCAATCGCTGTTTACTCGTTTCCTATTCTTTTTCTTTCCTGGGTTTCCTTCTTACTGTTTACTCGGCGGGAGGAATTCACAAGTCCCGAGATACTCCTATCGTTGGGTTTAATGTTTGAAAATTGGAAAGAAAAACTAAGAATAAATCGAATAAAGTTAAATATTTTACCGTTGTATATTATCCTCACCCAAGGAAGATTTTAACAGTTGATAAGTAATAATAAAAAAAAAGACAATTCAATAAATTGAAAGTTGTAATTGAAAGTTGTAATGGAAAATAAACTTCCCTTAGGCTTAATTTAGGGCAATCCAATAATATGGAAATAAAAGATAAAATTAACTTAGATTAAATATTATGTAGATAATTTATATTAATTAGTTTATATAATTGAACAAATAATACTTATTTTCAAATCTGAAAATTCTTTTTAGTGAAAAATTCAATATTTTAATGTTATTTACTATTGGATAAAAATTGTATTTTTCTCAATGCAATAATTAAAACTCTCCAATTCTTATGCATATGCATATAATAATAGGCACACCAAAAGGTGGTTGTACATTTTGCATGTGTTCATGAAGGAAAATATAAAGCCCATATAAACACCCTCCAAAAAATTAATCACTAGTCTCCATAACCTTAATTGACTAAAGTTATTGAAAGCATGCAAAATGTTTCCAATAGGTACAACTCTAGGGATAAAGAAAAAGTAACACATATGCTTTTAGTATGATTATGTAGGTCTAGATTTCTTGTATTGCACAAATTGACATGTTAAACATAAATGATATCTGAATATAGCTCTCAAATCTTTGACGAGTGTATTAAATAGATTTAAATACAATGATAGATTCATACATCACACAATTTTGTGTTTAGTCAACCTTAGGTAAGATTTCACAAAATTTACATTTGAAAATCCAATTTTGGGAAGTGTTGATGCTCAAAATCATATCTTACAAATCTAGAAGATAATAATAGTAAAAAAATAAAATCAAACTACAATGATGTAGGATTCTTGATCAAATTGTAGGTGCATTTGGCCAACTAACAAAGTGGGTTATCTATTTCTCTTTTGGCTCTACTTAGTCCAATGTGGGTTCTCTTATAGATCTTTGCAAGTTTGATGAAAAAATTGATCACATACTTAGCTAAACGATATGCATAAGGACAAAATTATTGACATTAAATACCCTTAAGACTTGACCTATCCTTTAAACCATGATTTTCTTAAAAAATATTAAAACAAGGATAGTCAAGAGGGAGAAAAAGATTGAAGGTAAATAACATGGAAGATAAAGCAATACAAAGCACAATACCTTCACATATAATCTTTGCTTCTCTCTTTGATTTTGTAGAAATGGAGTGCACCCTTATTCTATTGATTTGTTCTTTGATATATTAATATGTGGATTGCTCAATGTTCTAGCATAACCTTGGTATGATTTAATGTTGATGGATTAAAATGATAGCATTTAGGTATGATAGCTTAGAATTAAATGAAAATGAAGGGTCAAAGCCTCTAGATATAGAGTATTTAAGAGGAAAAGTCAATGAATATGAATGATTAATGATGGATAGCTGAGGTTAAATTAGGACTAGGTTTTGGGTCAAATATAAAATCATGTGACAAGTGGCACATGAGGGATAGGGTTTAGGTTTATGGTTGGGATAAGGAAAAAAATCCTCATGGCAATGGCTAGGATTAAGACGTTAAATGAGTTGAGTGGATAAGATGGAAATTTTGTTTGAATTTTGGGGAGGTGTTTAGGTTAAATGAATTTAAATAAGGAGTTAGACATGTGAAGGGGAAACTTGTCATATGAGGAAAATTTTAGGCTATGATCCTTGTGAACAAGATGTAGGGCTAGGATTAGATGGCCAAGGATAGAGGATAAAGAGGAATCAATTAAATAAATAAAATACTTATTTAACTAATGGTATCATGTAAAAGGAAAATAATTAAATAAATGACAAATAGTTACTTAATTAAATGATTTAGGATAAAGATGGGAAATGATGTAAATAATTAAATAAGTAATAGATATTTGTTTAATTAGTGAGATAATGATAGGTTAAAATTAGGTGTGGTTGCATAAGATCAGATTTTTGGTGTTTACATTTTTCTCCTCTTTGATATGATGTTGTGAAGTGGCATTATATCAAAGAAGACTAAAATGTAGTAGATGAGAGAGGATAATGATCAAATATATGATGCCCTAGTCAATTGGAGGATAGAAAAGGATGAAGAAGGAAAGCTAATGATTAGGTGATGGGATCCATGTACATGTGTGTTAGGTGAACACATGCGTGCTCTCAAAACATAAGGGGATGATAGGTGATAAGGATCAATAAAATGAAATGGAATATGAAAGGGGATGAAGGAGACGAAAAGGAAGGATAATTTGATTATGATGGATAGCTTATGCCACTATGTATTGAGAAATCCTAAGATTTTATATAGAAAAGGAAATTATGTACCAAGTTATAAAGAACCAAGGGGACAAGGTAACCTTTGCATGGACTTGACACTCAAACAATGACAAGAATAATATACAAGATAAAGATGATGGCCCATTATACATCAGCTATGACAGACTAAGAAATAGATAGATCTAAGTGGTTGTAAGTAGGTGTAGTCATGGTTCAAAAGATAAACCTAAACAAAAGACTCACTACAAACAATCTCATGAAACCAACATATGTCAAGTTCCAAAGATAAGATGATGATGGTGATGATGATGATTATGATGATGATTGATTCTCTTAAATTAGGCTTAGATAATCACCTAATAAAATCTTGGATAAAGATTATGATGATTTATTGATATAAAAAAGGATATAGTGATTGATTATTGTTTGACAACTAGGATCCCAATATGATTTCAATTAAGGATTGGATTTCTTGGATGCAATATTCAGATTGACTAAATGTCAAGTCTAAGGAGCTCATGGTTATGATTCTTTTGAATTTTATTTTTACATGGTATTTGTGATGATTATTTTTTTATTTTTTACATGGGATGGATATGATAAGAGAGATTGGGATTGGTTGATGGGTTGATTTAATATGGATGAATATTTTATTGATCAATGATGGTGGAATATGAAGATGATTGACTCCAACTGCATGAGACTTGAAGGTCAATGTGGATTGGAAACTAAGGATATAGAAGATCCAATCCTTGAAATAGTGTGGATGTATCGAATGAATGGGAAAAAATGGGTAAGGGTGGGAAAGTGATGGATTATGGATGATAGGATTACACTAATAAATTATCAAGAAAAGCCATGATAGGTTTAGTATGGATGGATTAATTTATGGATTATACTTTATTATGATATGGAAAGATAAGAATCATGGAGGATGTCATCCTAAGAGATGTTCAATAAGGGACTACTACACATGACATCTATTTACAATTATCACTATGTTACTTATCTAAGGCACCACTTGAGTGGTTTTCACCATTGGATGGATTATTTATCTTTACTATTATTTATCTTTTTTATTTTTTTTATTTTTTTTATTTTGTATTTTCTTATTTAAATTTTGGATTTTTGGATTTATTTTTAAAAATGAGATTTTATGATGTTGTGATCATGTTGGATTCTCCTTTGTAGATGGATGATGATGCTAGATGGATGGATGCAAATGATATGCTAGTGATAATGGAGGATTTTTTTTTTCTATAGTTTGAGGGAGATAAGATATGATCACTAATGTGTGCACTACGAGGACCTTCATTCGTCATTTGTAAAGGATTTTGGGAAAGATTAGGATTAAATCACATGAAAGGGACACCATTAGAGGTCTATTGAGATATATTGCTATAGTGGGGTGGGGTAATATGATGGATGTATGAGTATGGGTGGATTAGGTGAAGTATACAGATTGCATGAAGATGATTGGGATGAAGAGGGTGAAAAATATTTAAGGTAAATAACATGGAAGATAAAGAAATATAGAGAACAATACCTTCACATATAATATTTTCTTCTCTCCTTGATTGAGAGGAAATGGACTTCACTCTTATTCCATTTGATTTTCTCTTTGATATATTGATACATGGATTATTTAATGTTCTAGCATAAACTTGGTATGATTTGATAATTATAGATGTAGTGTAGAAAAAGGTCATCCTTTACATTTTCACACTTGTTTGGGCCCTCCTTGCTAGAAAATGGCTTCATTATGTCTTATTCAGTCCTATTTTGCATCAACAAGCCTTAATTAGTGCATCTTTCCAAGGATGATCCCAACATACATCAAGTGACCCATCATAACTTAGTGATTTTGGATTGCATGACCCATATTTAGTGATATAGGACTCATACGCCACCTTGGGTGTATGGATCCCACCTAGGTTTTGGGACCTAGATCTAAATTTAACATAAAATTAAACCTTTCTTGGAAAATGTGTCCCAAGCTTAGCCTAATGGGATTCATATGCCCTAAATTACATATGAGTCCCAATTAGCTTGGATCTAATTTAAATTCAAATTATTGGTGGGATTTTATTCTCCTAGATTTGATGTCAGCTTATAGTGTTGTAATTACCGAAAACTTGGCATAAACAAGTATAAATACAAGGTTATCTCACATATTTTCTGCAAGAAATTTTCATGAGAAAGTATGATCTAACCATTCAACCATTCTATCAATTCAAGAGAATTCAAGAGTGATTATCAAGAATTTTGGAGCATTATTCAAGTATCAAGCATCATGTCAAAGTCATCATGCATCATGTTTTTTTTTAGCTAACATTTATGTTGTAGGGTTTTATGATTCAAGTAAGCATTCAATTCAAGATCCATATCATTCAAGCAAGATTCAAGATCTACATTCATGATAGCCATTAATTACAAGATTGTAGCCTTTTGTTCAAGGGTTTGGTGAGTTGTAACATTGCATATTTGTTCATTCATCATTCCTCCATTCTATTTCTTTTCATTTCAAGGGTGATTACAAAAATGGGGTTTGACCAAGGAAAACCCCTATCCACTAACAAAACAACATTTTTCCCTCTCTTTGATGTGTGATTTGTATATTTAGGTTGAAGATCTATTGAAGAGAGATATTGGAGAAAAATTTTCAAGTTGTCAAAGTTGTCATCTACCTTGCAAGATCACAAAAAGTCACCTATAGGGCAGAATTTAGAGTTTAATTAGAGATTTGACAGAGGGAAATTAGAGCTGATCACTAGAGGATTATAGAATTTTAGATCAACACTAATACTGCACTCAAATCGCCCTACTGGTGTGTATGTGTCCTAGTGTGCTTCAAAAGTTAGAATATCTAGGATTTTAGACCGCCTTTCAAGCCTCTTTAGTTTCCAGCACCTATGTGACATGAGGATAAATTTAGATTATGATCCACGTGAACAAGATGGAGGGCTAGGATCAAACAACCAATGATAGAGGATAAAGAATAATTAATTAAATAAATAAATAATTATTTAAATAATGGGATTATGTGAATGGAATATAATTAAATAAATGAAATATTTATTTAATTAAATGATTTAGGATAAATATAGCAAAAAATGTAAATAATTAAATAAAAAATAGAATTTTGTTTAATTAATGGGATAAAGATATGATAAAATTAGGTGTGGGTGGATAAGGTTAGATTTTACTTGTTTATAGATATATATAACATTACCTATATGGAAGCTATATTCATATCCATAAATATAAATCTAATTTTGTCACATTATTCATGTATAACATGAAAATGAAAAAGGTGTATAAGTCTTTAAAATGTATCTCTATGATTTGGTGGAAAATAGGGTAGACCCAAATGCATGAACACAAGGATCTACCACTTATTTTTGAAAGCCCAAATCACCTCAAGTTATGCAAAATAAGATGCTAATAACAACTAGAAATGCAACCTAATTGTTATAGAAACTATGGGGGATGTGTTTAGAGCATAAAAAGTTGTGTACCTGGCTAAAAAGTTGTGATTTTGGGGTTATGGAGGACTCATTCGCCTCAATGGAGAATGGGTCCTTTTAGGGTTTCAAAAAATTCATTTTAGGATCTTATTCCTTGATGTTTGCACTCTTGAAATCCTTATTATCAAGTTTTGGAAGCCTATATGTAACTCTGAAGAGCTCTTTCCATGATATTTCACTTTGAATGACAACTTTTGCAACTTTTCTCCAAATCTTGCTCAACTTGATCTTCAACCTATAAATCTGCAATCACACACTCAAGGGAAAGAAAACTTGTTGATTTGTTAGTGAATGGGGGTTTTCCTCAGTCAAACCCCTTGTAGGTAATTAAACCAATTGATGAAATGAAAGAAATAAAGCATGAAACATGAAATATGCAAATGATATCACCTTGGATGATGTCGTATGAAGTAAATCTGCATACTAACATGTAGTGACCATGAAGAATGTAGATCTTGGATCTAAGATAATGCTTGTAAATGGATCATCAATGCAACGTTAACTTCTTAGCTCAACACACATGGATGTATTAAACCCTTGAAGTGATGATATGACTTTGAAATGCCTTGAAAATTCCTTAAGAAATTCTCTAAATACTTGATCACTTTAATGCTTGAATTCTTCATAAACTTAATAGTGTGAATTAACCCCTTATTTATACTAAATTAGGAGATTAACCTTGAAATTCAAAGAACTAAGGCCAGCACCAAATATTGAAAGAAAAATAATTAAATTACCACCGAATGAAATTCAAAAATAGGGGTCTCGCTAAGGGAGGACCCATTCACCACCAAAGGCGAATGTGTCATGGATAAGTTTCTAGGACCTAGCTTCAGGGGATTGAAAGAAGGCCAAAAACCCATTCGAGATCACCTGAGAAAGGGTGTTCTTGTTAAGGGGGGACCCATTCACTATTAAGGGTGAATGGGTCTTGACTCAACTTACCAAGACTAAAATTATCCCAATGAAATAATTTTTTATTTAATTTATGATTGATTGTCGGGATGGATCTTCAAGAGGTGTCAAAATTAAGGCCTAAAGAGGGGGTTAATAACTCCAATTAAACACATTTAATTAAGACCACCTAGATAAATGTGAAAGTGCTTTAAAACACTTTACAACACTTAAACAAGGTACACGCTATATATATTTTTATTTAGAAAGGGGTCCATTAAGCTTAATTAATCAAATTTATTCTAGAAAATTTTGAAAGTGTTACAACACCCTTGCAAAGGACTAATTCAGGCATGTTTTAGTTAAATAAAGGTCCTAGAGTAGTGTGAATGTGTACAACACATTACAACACCACTCCAAGACACCATTAGTTCAGCTTTAATGTCAACTATCAAACCAAGCAAGGAAAAGGCTACTTTTTCTATTACTACACTCTGTAAGGTTTCACTAGTATCTCTACTAGAATATTAATATCAAATTCAACTACACAAAGTGAAATATAATACAATCCTACCTACAAGATGAGAAGAAAATAATGCAATTAAATAATACATGAAATTGGATGCACATATTATTAATCCATGAATGTATTGTACATATAGAATTTATAGAAAAGCAATTTCCAACATGATTCTAAGTGGAGAATACTAGGAATTTAACTTTCAAGTTAACAAAGCTTGTAGTGGTGAGTTAACTTCCTCAAAACTTACAAGGGGTGGAATGTTAGCTATCTCTAACTAGAAAACCCAACTAGTCTTAACATCATGTTTATAATAAAGTTATATAATGTGTAAATAAATACATACACTAACAATCATATTTGCAAGTGCATAAAGTATATTAAAAAGATTTGTAACATTGACTTTATGAAATTTGATAAAATATAAATAATAAATAATTTATTAGTAATTTCCATAGATGGTTTGTTATTTAAGGCTTTAATAAGTAATTGAAACAATGAAAGGTGTCTTACATCAAGAAAAAAAGTTTAGTCCTTAAAATAAAGAGAATACATGTGTGCAAATTTAAAACAAAGAAGTAGAAACACATACAGTATAGTGTTGGCGTTTCTAGACTTTTTGTGTGCATTAATAATGTGAAGACCAAAATCAACATTGAACAAAGATTGACAGATATGGGTTAAATCTATCAACTTTGAAAAAATGAGATGAAAGCCCTCCCTATGAAATTGTTGAGTAAACATAAAGGAAATAATGACATTATCAAACTACCATAAAATCATAAGCAATATAAGCATAAAATCTATTCCTAAACTACTCAAGCATCATCCCATAGGGGGATTGGTGCTAATTTGATATGAAAAGTAGCCCTTTCCCAACCCCTTTAGATAAGCTAAATGATAAAATGCTTTGAAGATGGATTAAAATGACAATGACATGGAGAAAGATCTAAAGATTGTGGAGATGAAATGCTAAGATTAATGCTAATGATGAGGATGTAATGGACAAAATTAGCTCTCAATTGAAGAGAGTAACTTTGTATGGATTGTGGATAATTAAAACAATAGAGAAGCTCTCTATTTATAGAGTATTTTGATGAGAGAAATAGCCAAATGGATGAATGTGGGACAAAGATTTAGCCAATGAGATGGGGCCACTTGTCAACTTGTGATAGGATGAGGAATGAACACATTTTGGCAAATGTGCCCAAGAGGGGGAGATTCAAATTTGAATTTGAGAGTTAATGCTGAGAGGGGGACATGAAAGAGAAAATTTATTGCAATGTTGGATGTACATTTCAACTTGCTTTTGAATTCAAATTTGAGGGAATATTCTTCAAAGATGCCATGTTGATGGAAAATGTTGATTTTATCAATGAATTAAAATGATTTATTGGTGCAAGTGGGAAAAGCTAGAGGATGTGAAGGGTGGTTAGATTAGGTTAATTAGGATTAGATTAGCTTAGGTGATGTTTAGGTGATTTGACCCATTTGACTTAGATATTTTGATTTATTTAAATAAAAAAGGGATGGAATATGCATTTGGATTTCAATTAAATAAAGTTTGGTTTATTTAATTAAAACCTTGATGTGAGACATAAATTAAACAAAATTGATTTATTTAATTTAAATGGATAACCTTAGGAATAAAGACCTGATTTACCTGGTGAATGGATTTGATGAGCTTGATTAATTTAATGAGCGGATGAATATGAACTAAGTGCATAATGCTAATTTCATGTGTCTACAACTAAATAGATAATATCATGGCACATGAGTTCATAATGGGGTATTTAATATTAGGAAAAAAAATTGTAGGTATATCACTACATATTAGGTATGTGTAGGATCATCATGGAAAAAATAGGCCCTTAAGTGGCAAAAAATTCAGAAAAACCAAAGTTAGGCAACTTGATGTAAAAATTTGAATAAGTTATCTATACTATTTCAAAAATATGTAAGAGTAGAATCTATAGAAAATTGAATGTAGTTTCTAAACTACTAGGTTTATTTTTAAATCTATTTGGTGAAAATTTGAAATTTCAATGCAGTAGTACTTAAATTTTGGGAAAAAATAAGAAGTAGGTGTCTATCTGACCACCCTAACCACAATAAAATGATAATATTTTTTTATAAGATTTTAGATATAAGTAGAGGACTCGTGTCTGGATGTGATGCATATTTTTTTGTAATTTTTTTGTAAGTAAATAATTAATTATGAATTTTTTATTACAACTTTTTAAAAATATAAAAACTCATCTGTCTAAGCACCTTAACTTGGCAAAAACTTCATGAAATTAAATTTTTCCCTTTTTAATCCTATATTATACAAAGCATAGAATGTGACCCATGTTTCAGATTCAAAAAATGTGATACTGTTTGAAAGCTATAGATGTTTTTCAATCAACCTATCAATTAGGACTTTAGTCGTAATTCCAATAAAAAATGAATAATAATTATTTATTAAATTCAAAGTAAATCATAATTTATATTGGTGGAAATATGAGAATCTTCTTTAAAAACCCTTTTCGTTGCATCAATTTTGGATAAAAAAAAAGTCGTCAGCTACATGGGCCATCATATCACTTACATATTGCCACTTTTTGACCCATCATGATCCTACACATACCCTATTAGGGATGAGGAGGGCATGTATTAGGAGTAAGAGGAAGATAGAGTCATAGGTTAGGTATAATAGATAGCAAGTTAGGTAAAAATATATATTTAAATTTATATATCTTTAAATTCATCTTTCAAGTGACCAGAAAGAGTAATTAGATATCCTACTTATGTATGGATTGCAAATATATTTTTCCATTTTTTGAGTTAAGGTTAAAAATTGAATGTGTGTGTATGCCATAGAGGAGATACACTTTTTATTTAAAAATTGGTATATTATACCTACATGAACTTTGTCAAATAATAAATAAAATAAAGTGTGAAATGAGAGTCCTTGTGGGAATTAACCAAGAGGGTCTCATACATTAAATTCATGTCTTATTTGGTAATGATAAGAAAATATCTTTACCTTTTCATTTTTTAGAGGTTTATAAATACCTTATTTAATGATTTGAATAAAACAACACTAAAGGGGATTTTATTAGTTATGCTGGATAGATTATGAGATTGGTGAACACTAATATTTTTTAGTTCCTTGTATTTTATCCTATGCAAAAAATTAAATTTTTATTTTTATTTAAACAAATAAAATAAGTAAAAAGGGTCACACATTCATTATAAATATTTATCCTTTAATTTTTCAACAAATATTTTTATTCTACCTAGGATTGATGTTTAATTGATATAGTATAAATATATTTTTTATGTATTTTATTTTCATAATACTTTGTCAAAATTCATTCAAGACTTTTCATTTAAATCTAGGTGTGATGGATGTGAAAATAAAGTGCTTAGTTTTGAAACAAATGTAATTGATTGTGTTGTATTGACAATGAGTAGGAATACAATATATATAATGAAGCATAATGAACAGTTGCATAATGAATTGTTAGCAACTATAACTACCTGATGCAACATTATCGTAACTACTTGATACAATGCTACAATGTAATAAACTTGCTAACATCCCCCCCACCTCCCTATTACATTGTTCCTAAAACCACAAAAACACCTTGCCAAGGGACCCCCCCTTAACGCTTACATAACAAAAAACATGCGGATTATAAAATATGTATAGATTCATGAGAAAATTTTCCTTCTAAAGAAACAAATCTTGAATCAGGTGAAACTCCTCCAAAAGCTCTAAGCTAAATTTTTGAGTTCTTCCTTTGTGAACTCCCAAACCATAGACCATATTTATTGGACAACCACCCTCGACCCTCATAAAGGTATGACCCGTGGTCTCAAACCATAATTACTCGAAAACCACCCTCAACAGGTTCTCTCCTTGACCCTCATAAAGGTGTAATCCTTGGTTACAATCTCATGAAATATTTGGGAAACAATCCATATTGAGCTCTTCACCAAACCCCTTACTTGTCTCCAAAAAGAAACTTCACAGTACATGTATCTTCAAATTTATCAACAATAATAAGAAAAAAAATAAATAAAGGAAAAAATGTTTCTTATACAAAACATCATCTCAAAGCAAGAAGCTAACTTGTGATGATGGAAATTTCCATCCTCCAGTGCCACTAGCCTCTATTTTGATCTTTTTACACTTTATCCATTTAATATCTTAGAAAAGTCTTTGGAGGACTTATCAGTAATAACAATGATGGCCCCAAAAGTCCAAGCATAACTATTTGAAAATCCATTGGAAACATTGATAAACTCATCACCATGTTAAAACTAATAAATAATGCATGGAAATGACCATGTAAATCCTAATATGTTTCAAAAAAATGATTAAGCCTCGACTGTCACTTCAAATGACCATGTGAATACTACTTGAATCATTAAAAAACCTTCCTAAGAAATGATTCCATGTTCTCCTCTATAAACCTGTGCTACAAGAAACATAAATATACAAGCGAGAATAGTAAATATGCATTTAATCCACAACTTACACTTGACCATATAGCAACTTAAGTAATAAAATGCAATTGATCTTCACAATTCCTTTCCATCACACCCTAGTAATCATATTCCATAACACATCCAGAAGATTCGTTCTCCTTCACATGCTTATATGTAGGTTTCTCAATCTTCAAAACTCCTCTATATTTAGATAAAATGTCTTTGCATAGCAAGAGATTTCCTATAGGCACAACCAACTTAGAATTCTCTCATAGTACAATATCACTTATTGCACTATAAATTCCAACACCTTACATGGCTCTTTTATTTCTATGCTATGCCTATAATTCTCCTATTCTTCAAAATATTTTCCTATTAAAAATTCTCATACAAACTTCTATCGGTGCCACATCTCATCTACACCCAATGATTTTAAGAAATAATAGATTTCTCTATCTCTCAAACCCTACAACCTTTCATGCATTTTTTTATGTCTTCATTGTCTCAAGACTTATGTAAACCTATCATCAGTAGCATGTGGGATGTTGATGTAGAAGAGAACAATAATAAAAGAAAATAATAGAATGATAGGCTGCAATATAAAACAATGTAATACTTTCCTTTAAATTTTCCTCTTTTGTTACATAGCCAACAAACAAAAATTTTAGTGGCTTTTTTTTAGCCTATAGCAACCAACATAAAGAGTGATAATATTTTAGGAGGAGAGATTATTATCCATCACAACCCATGCCTTCTATTGATCTATCCCAAGCATGCACAAAATAGTCACGATTTGCACAACCATTTTGATGTAGATTCCTTTTCACCTTTAGCCTGAACTTGTGCCATATTTCAATACCATTGGCTCTAATACCATATGAAACAAATATAATTTATTGTGTTGCATTGACAATGAGCAGGAATACAACATATATAATTTGAAGCATAATGAACGGTTGCATAATGAGCTGTTAGTAACCGTAACTACTTGATGCAATATTACAACATAATAAATTTTCTAACATGTTTAACATATGGGAGTATATGTAATAACCAATGCTTCACCTAAGACATCAACCATTACAAACTAGATCAATATTTTTCTATTTGAAAGTGTCACATTTATTTATTGTCTTGTACAATCATGTACACAAGGTTTCATGCCTAAGAAAATAGAAACATGAAATAAACATCACCAATGCACCACTTGTGGTGGCATAAGTGGAAGAATTCACAAATCATGTAACAATTAATTATGATGAATGTACAAGAATATGGATCTTTATCTAGTGTAACGACAGAAATAGGGAGCCCCACCTTTCATGAGATAGGGTTCCTACTTCACACTTGTTACACTTAAGGAAACCTTAGAGATCTCAATCTGAAGGTAGAAAGGGGGAAATAGATCTTGAAATAAGGTTGTCCTAGGGTATGATTAAAGAGTAAAGAGGAGTTAACCACCAAGCTAGGGCTTGGAAAGACTAGTAACATGTAAGATCTAATTATGAAACTTAATGATATGCAAGACTTGAATAAATGACCCAGAAAGGAATGCAAAACATAATAGAAAATTGAGAAATCAAAGAGGTGCACCTGCAAACCTAAATGTACTCAGAACAAGCTCTAAAATGCTAAAAAAAATGACCTTAAGGCTCACTGGGACTTATATGCCAGGATGGGCATATTGGTTCCAGATTAGGGTTTCTGGGTGGAAACAAGAATCTGGCATTGGTGAGTCTAAATCTCTTGAAATCTAGAAAAATCATTGTACTAGGACTCATTCACCACAAGTGGAGTATCAATCATGTTTTGTTGCAAAGTTTCCCAGGATCAAATAAGCACTTTCCCCTTGATTTCATGCAAATAGGTTGCATATCTTGCTCTAGATTTGAGTTTCCATGAGCCTTGACAACTTTTCATGACAACTTTGACAACTTTTGCAACTTCATCATTTTGGTACTTTTGAGGGCTTCAATTCCACTTTTTCTTCAACCTATAAACCTGCAATCACACAAAGAGATAGAAAGAGTGTTGTTTTGTTAGGGAATAGGGGTTTTCCTAGCTCAAACCTCGTTTAGGTAATTAAACCTTGTGATGAAACAATGAAATGTGAACATGAAACATCAAATATGAAACACGAACAATGATACCTTGAATGATGTCTTGAAATGTAGGTCTACAATATAACATGAAGTGGCCATGAAGAATGTAGATGTTGATCTAGAATTAGATATGGAAGAATGCTTAACTTGGAACTTAAATGCTACATCACAACACTAGCTCAACAACATGTGCTATGCATTACGCCTTTGACATGACGATGGATCTTGAATTGTTGCAACAAATAATGAAGAAATATACCTTTTAATACTTTAAAAATTCTCTTGAATATCCTTGAATACTGTTCTGAAGTCATCTAATCAAAAAATTGCTATTAGGAATGCTTTCTTGAAAGTCTTAGGTGAAAATGAATGAAATAACCTTGTATTTATACTTATTTATGCCAAATTTCTCAAAATTACAACACTACAAGCTGACATCAAATCTAGGAGAATAAAATCCTGCCAAGAATTTGAATTTAATTTAAGTTTAAGCCACACATGACTCATATGCTAGTTATGGCATGTGAGTCCCATTAGGCTAGGATTTGGGACACATTTTTCAAGGAATCCTTAGATTGATGTGACATCAGGATCGGGGCCCAGAAACTTAGGTGGGACTCATACACCCATAGTGGTGTATGAGTCCCATATCACTAAATATAGGCCATACAATCCAAAAACATTAATTTTTGATTGGTCACTTGATGTATTTCAAGATTATCCTTAGAAAGATGCATTTATTAAGTCTTGTGGATAAAATAGGGCCAAATAAGGTATAAAGAAGCCCAATTTATTAATGAATCCCTAGATTAATGTGAAAGTGTTAGGATACACTTTACAACACCCTAAATAAGGCACCATTAAGTAAATTTAGTTTGCAAGGTCCCAAAACATAATGTGAAGGTGTAAATAAATACACATTACAACACTAAATTAAGGAAAAAAATATGTCTACTTAGTTGAAAAGGGACCTAAATATAATGTGAATGTGTAATACATATTACAACAGGCTAGATCAAGCCAAGATCATTTCAATTTTAATATCAATCATATTCCCAAATTAAGTGTGAAAATGTAAATGATGACATTTTTCTATAGTATATTTAGCCCCCACTTGAGTGAGAGGATGAACCTAATTCAAACTCACACTAAGGTAGAAATTCAAGAGGTGTCCAAGCATGCCAATGCAAATGACAAAGGATGCAAAAGATGAAAAGGGGTGGCCAAGCCCCTAAAATCCAAGATCCTACATCAAACCAACATAAGCACGAAAGGACACGCACACGGTGTATGATATCTAGAAAAATAAGGTACTCAAACATTTAGTGTCAAAAAGAAACAAAAAATGAAAAACAAAAAGGGGTGGATCAAGCTTCAACCATTTGCCCTGCATGTTGTGGATCAAATCTAGGCTGTTTGTCCAAAAATGCATGCTCACTTTGAGGCAACAAAACTTCAAACTGTCCACTGGGTGAGTATCCAAAGGGTGGCTTAGTGATAAATTCATACTTTTGTATCAGCTTCTCACCATATAATGAAAAATTCATTCCCATGTTTAGGCTTCTCGTCATACGCTAACCATACCAAAGCTATACCTCTTGATACCTTTGAAAAGGAACCACAAAACACGATTGACAAGATTCATGAGGCAAATAAAACTTTGTATGCTTGACACTCACGAATGAACAAGATGGCTCCAAAGGAAAGCAAAGTGTGTTATGCAAGGTGGCCATATAACAAATATTGTAAATGTGAAATAGTGTAAGGTATGCTCAAAGGGAATTTTCTTAGTTCATGTAAGGTCTCTTCTTGGGGAACATTGTGCCTAATATCTCCAAGAGACAACAAGTCAAAGAAATATCATGCTCTCAGAGGAAATCAAACCCAATGACACCACCAAGACAAGGATGCATCGTAAGAAGTAAGAAAATCACACATTGAAATGTGAGTGTTGATGTATGCCCCCACTTTAATGCAGTTGTTAACACCATTTCTATGAGAAATTTCTTTAAAGTAGAAGAATACATGAGACCTGAAACATTAGAAATGGATTGATTTATGGTTTAGGACATAGAACAACACATTTCACAACATTCATTCAAGGAAAATCCTAGAGATCTCAAACTAGGGATGATATGAAGGAGATAGATCTACAATTGGGTGTCTTAGGGTTTGATTAGAAATTAAAAGGGGTTCACCAGCAAAATAGGGCTTGGAAAGATCAATGAAATGCAAGTCCTAATTCCAAAACCTAATGTGATGCAAGATTTCACTAAATGACCTAGAAAAGCATGTAAAACAGAATACAAAGGTAAGAAAACATAAGTGTGCACCTAGGAATCTGGACAGGCTAGGAATCAGCTATGAAACACTAAAAATACTAGAATTAGGGCACACTAGGACTCATACACCAATCTGGGTGTATTAGTCCTAGACTAGGGTTTCTGGTCTAGAAAAAGTTTTGACAATATAGATTCATGATTTGTAAAAATCTAAAAAATTTCCTGTATTGGGACTCATATGCCACTTCTAGCGTATCAATCCTATTCCACTTTTTTGGGAATTCAAAGCTTAGATATATGCTCCAATCTTTTCTCTTCCTTCCACACTTCATTTTCGAATTTGAAACCCTTATTTGCAACTTGTAGGTGACATTTAGTGAAAATGACAAGCTTGTGATGACTTGATGACTTTCTTCAACCCTTGTAACTCAATCTTCAAAGATCCTTCAAGTTCCAAGACACCTAGGTCTACAATCACACATGTAGAGAGAGAAAAACTTGTTGATTTGTTAGGAAATTGGGGTTTCCCTTGGTCAAACCCCATTTAGGTAGTTAAACCAAATGATGAAACAATGAAATAAGGAAGTGAAACATGAAACATGATACCTTGAATGATGTCTTATAGATCGGCAATCTAACATGAAGTTTTCATGAAGGATGTAGATCTAGATCTTGAAATAAGTGTAGGACAATGCTTAATCTTCGATCTTGAATACAACATCACAACACTAGCTCAAAAACATGCTTGATGTTTAATAACCTTGACATGATGATGGATCTTAAATTTCTGCAACAATTGATGAAGAATTATTTCCTTGAATGCTTTATAAATGATCTTGTAAACAATCTTGATTTTCTTGTGAAGTCTTGTAATCATAAACTTGGTATTAGGAATGCTCTCTTGAAAATATTAGGTGAAAATGAGTGAAATAACCTTGTATATACATACTTGTTTATGCCATTTTTTTTGAAATTACAACTCTACAAGCTAACATCAGATCTAGGAAGATAAAATCTCGCCAAGAATTTGAATTAAATTTGATTTTGGGCCACATGAAACTCATACACTAGAAGTAGTATATGAGTCCCATTAGGCTTAACTATGGGACACATTTATTCATAAATGCTTAGAATGATGTCAAATCATGATCATGGCCCAAAATCCTAGGTGGGACTCATATTCCCAAGGTGGTTTTATGAGTCAAATATCACTAAATTTGGGCCACACAACCTAAAAACACTTGAATTATGATTGGATGTTGGTTTATGTCAGGATTATCCTTAGAAAGATGCATTAATTAAGGCTTGTGGATGCAAAATAAGGCCAAATAAGGCATAAAGAAGCCCAATTATTTAATGAAACCCTATATTAGTGTTAAAGTGTTAGGATACACTTTAAAACACCCTAAATAAAGCATAATTAAGTTCATTTAGTTTACAAGGGCCAAAAACATAATGTGAAGGTGTAAATAAATACACTTTACAACATTAATTTAAGGTAAAATTAGGTCTAATTAGTTTAAAAGGGCCCTAAATCCAATGTGAATATGTGAAACACATTACAACAATAGATCAAGGTGACATTAGGTTCATTTTAATGTTAATCATTCCCATATTAAGTGAGGAAACAAGATACTTTTTATGTTGCCACCAGAGCTTATTCAGAAAGACCTATGCCAAGTCATATGCTTCTAAATTGAACTACATCATGGATAAGTATGTCACATGTGAGACAACTTAAGGAATGTTGTCCACATCACAATCTTTCTCTTATAGATACATGGAAGGTGGTCAAATATCCAAAAGAGACAACGACAAGTGACATACGAGGACAAGGCTAACCTAACCCCTTACCCCACTTAGTGTAGGATAAGAGTGAGCCAAAAATGGATGATGCTATGCTACTCCTTGAAAAATGTAAATAATTTACAATGAATGTAAAACATCCAATAGTGAGTATTCTATGATCCTACAAAGTCTATTGCATGGAAATGAGCAATAATTATTGTTATTGATTATGATGAGTAAAAAAAGTATCCACTTGATGCATATTTAAAATGAGATATCTATTAGTTTAGGATGCACACCAAAGTTAAAGTTTTCTTGGAAGAATCTTTCATAATAGTGTTGAAATTGAATGAAGGTTTGTTTATTTCTTTCGAAGGACAATAACCAGGATCATTAGTTGTTTCCTATGTTTTAGGCTCTATAGGGACATGGATACCTTGTTATCTAGCACCACATCCTTTTCCACTATACACAAGTTGTTTCATTAGTTGATAACCTCTTCCATAAAGCTTTTTCACTTTTTTTGGATTAGATGGTTGTTCATAATCAACTTCATTAGATATTTTTGTGTATGTCATCCTTTCTTTGAAAGTGGTTGAAGTGGATGCTTTTGAAATTTTTATTGACATTACCTCTTTTCCTTTTCCCTTTATAGACTCTTTTTTTATGATCTTGTATTCTCCCATGAAAGTAGGTATGAAATCAAAGGTTTCCCAAGCATCTTCCAATAACTTTGTGACTTCTTCAATTTTCTTTTCTTTTTCTTTCTCTTGTACAGGTTTCACATGTGTGGTTGGTGTCAAGGGATATCTAATGTGCATAATGTCAAAAGACTTATCCTTATTTTCATGATATCTTAGTGAAGAGGAGTCTAATTTAACTTCATCATCTTCATCTAAGGAAGCCATGTTACTATCAAGTTTGAGATAAGTGTGTCAATGTTGTCATTTTCTTCTACCATGATATCATCCCTAGTAGGAGAATTTTTAGGAGAGCAACAAACTAGATCTTCATAACATTCAGAAATGGGTTCTTCTAAAATAAGTTCATCGCAAGTAAGGGGGTTTATCAATGGTTAGATTTTATTGTGTATCAATGATGGTGTTTTCTTGTTCAATAACATTTCCCTAGGATTCTCATGATTCTTATCGATTGAATGTTCTAAACCCATAATATCTTCTACACCAATAGGAGAGCTATTAGGAGAGGACCAAATTTGTTTTTTTTCCATAATTTCATTTTGTTTCTCTAATATCTCATTCACTTGTGCTATAATATCTATTCTAGTAGGAGAGATTTTAGGAAAGTAACAAACAAGAGGTTCATTACATTCAGTGGTTAAATTTTGTAAAGTAGCTTCATCACACATAGGGGAGGCATCAAGAGAAGGACAAATATGAGTTTCATGGTTACCATTGATTAGAATTTTATGTTCAAATGTCTTCCCAAATAGTAGGGGCATTACGAAAGGGAGGAACATGATTCTCATAAGTCTCAATAAGGATATCTTCTAACACCAAACTATCTTCTTCATGTCTAGAAGAGATATTAAGATAAGGATAATTTTGATTGTCATGGTTATCTACAATTATATCCCCATGTCCTATAATGTCTTCCCAAGTAGGAGAGGTAGGACAGTTGTCATAGCTCTCAATCATTGGATCTCTTAATATCAACATATCCTATACACAAATTTGTTTTTCATGATAGTTCACAATTGTATCCTTTTTCACTAAAGCATTCTCACATGTAATGGAGGTGTTGGGAGATGAATGGAGACTAGGTAAAGTAGTGGCCATGATCTTAGATTTTTGTGTGATAATATATTTCCAAGGGGGCGGAGGAGGAAGAAAAACAAGAATTTCATGATTCTTAATGACTGTATCTCCTTTCACCAAGATACCTTTGTCACTAATAGAATAGGTATCAGGAGAAGAACAATTATGATTTCCATGATTTTTGATGCTTGTATCCTCTTGTATCAAAGCTTTAGTGGATGATCTAGGGGATATGACATAATCAAAGGCTTCATCTAACATGTCAAAATCATCACTACTTAAGGGTTTGAATGATATCCTTTCTCTAAGGCTAACCATTTTTATTTGTTTCCTTTGATGTTTTTGGTTTTTGGTTTTTTTGTTTTCTATTGAATGCTAAATGTAATCTAATCTCATGAAACTATGAACTAATGAAACAAAATTTGAATAGTTTAATTCTATCCCCAATTGAAACAAGTACTTGAAATGAAAGCAATTTAAGCTAGATTTAATGAAATGCATGTAATATAAACTTAGCCAACAAAAATAGATAGATAATGACAACAAACAAAAGTGTTAAAATGATGTTTTTAATGTTGTAAAAGGCAGTTTTATGGCTGGTTTGGGACTAATTCGCCCAGAGGATTATATGAGTCCCAACCAAGGTTTTTCAGGAGTTCAAATAGTGAATAGCAGTCACCACAAAAATCCCAAAAAGTAGGTAAAACAACCCTTACTGGGACTAAATAATCCAAAGGGGCATATGAGTCCCATATTAAGGTTTCTACACAAATTTTAGAATATTTTGAGTGGAAGTTATTTTTTTTTGTTTTGAATGATGTTTAGACTAAGTGAAAATGTAGATTTCAAATGAAATTCATTAATGCAAGATGTAAAAATGAAACCTATATTCACTTTCACTAATGAAATATTTAGAAATGCAAGATGTCAATTAACTAATGCAAAACCTAGTGCAATGTTAATGCAAGATAGATCTAGGATTATGATGCACTCCTCATCATAAATAAGATGTTCTAAATGCAGGTTCACTAAAATGTATGGTGGAAAATAGGGTTCCCAAAATTTGAGGGGATAAGGTTCCTACTTCACACTTGTTACACTCAAGGAAACCTTAGAGGTCCCTTAATCTGAAGGTAGAAAGGGGGAAAGAGATCTTGGAATAAGGTTATCCTAGGTTATGATTAGAGACTGAAGTGGGGTTCACCAAGCTAGGGCTTTAAAAGACTAGTAACATGCAAGATATAATTATGAAAATTAATGATATGCAAGACTTGAATAAATGACCTAAAAATGAATGCAAAATAGAACAAAAAGTTGTGAAATCAGAGAGGTGCACCTGCAAACCTGAATGTACTCAAAAAAAGCTCTAAAATGCTAAAAATGTTGATCTTAATGCTCATTAGGATTTATATGCAAGGTTGGGCGTATCAATCCCAAATTAGAGTTTTTGGACCTAGAAACAAGAATTTGGCAGTGCTAAGTTTGAATCTCCTAAAATCTAGAAAAATCATTGTATTAGGACTCATACGCCACACATGGTGTATTGGTCTTGTATTGTAGTGAAGTGCACCAAGAGTAGAATTCTGAAGTGAAACTTTGTGGACCTCTGAAGATGGATCAAATAAGCACTTTCACCCTAATTTCATGCAAATAGGTTGGATATCTTGCTCTAGATCTATGTTTTCGTGAGCCTTGACAACTTTTCATGACAACTTTGACATATTCTACAACTTTATCATTTTGTTACTTTTGAGGGCTTCAAATACACTTTTTCTTCAACCTATAAACCTACAATCACATAAAGATAGAGAAACAATGTTGTTTTGTTAGGGAATAGGTGTTTTCCTAGGTCAAACCCCATTTAGGTAATTAAACCTTGGAATTGAAACAATGAAACATGAACATGAAACATGAAATATAAAACATGAACAATGATACCTTGAATGATGTCTTGAAATGTAGGTCTACAATCTAACATGAAATGGCCATGAAGAATGTAGATCTTGGTCTATAATTATATGTGGAACAATGTTTAACTTGGATCTTGAATTCTACATCACAACACTAGCTCAACAACATGCTTGATGTATTATGCCTTTGACATGATGATGGATCTTGAATTGCTGCAACAAATGATGATGAAATATGCCTTTGAATGCTTTAAAGATCCCCTTGAATGTCCTTAAACACTCTTGTGAAGTATTCTAATCACAAAATTTCTATAAGGAATTCTCTATTGAAAGTCTTGGGTGAAAATGAGTGAAATAACCTTGTATTTATACCTCTTTTTGTCAATTTTCCCAAAATCACAACACTACAAGCCAACATAAAATTTTGGAGAATAAAATACCACCAAGAATTTTAATTTTATTTAGGTTTAAGCTACATAGGACTCATAGACCAGTTATGGTGTATGAGTCCCATTAGGCTAGGCTTTAGGACACGTTTCTCAAGAAATGCTTAGATTGATGTGAAATCAAGATCAGGGCCCCAAATCTTAGGTGGGACTCATACACCCAAGGTGGTGAATGAGTCCCAGATCACTAAATATAGGCTATACAATCCAAAAACATTAATTTTTGATTGGTCACTTGATGTATGTCAGGATTATCCTCAGAAAGATGCATTTATTAAGGCTTGTGCATAAAATAAGGCCAAATAAGGCGTAAAGAAGCCCAATTTATTAATGAATCCATAGATTAGTGTAAAAGTGTTAGGATTCACTTTACAACACCCTAAATAAGGAACCATTAATTCCATTTAGTTTGCAAGGGCCCAAAACTTAATGTGAAGGTGTAAATAAATACACTTTACAACATTAAATTAAGGAAAAATTATTTCTACTTAGCTTAAAAGGGCCCTAAACCTAATGTGAATTCATGCAAAACATATTATAACACTAGATAAAGGTGACATTAGGTTCATTTTTAATATCAATCATTCCCAAATTATGGAAATTTAAACACATTATTCTACACTACATCTAGAATGAAGATTAAATAATTTTCCACGATCTTTTTATCTCATGAAATCATGAAATAGGAATGAGTATCATAATTTGATAATACATATTCTAGGATAACTCAAGATTAAATCACACATAAGGGAATAGATACACAAAAATTAGGTTAACTAGGAGGAATAAGGCCCTTTTTATCAATGACTAAATTTCATAATAAGCATGTGTCCCAATATAAAAGAGAGAATAAATTACAAGGTATTAGATATTCTTATAAAGTTAAATGATGTGAATATTTCTTAAGCTGAAGGTAACATCTTTAACTCAAAAAATATATTATAAAAATACTAGGAAGTGTCTACTTTTTGATAGAAGAAGACAAAATACACAAATTAGACACCAACACAAACTTAGATGCAAAGATAAATTTTCAACATTAGCATTCTTGTGTTATAGTCTCAAAATTACACTTTAATTCTATTTCTATGTTGTATTTCCTACAAAATTTTCTAAGATAGGACTTATTCATGGCTAACTACTCAAGACCATTTTCTAGACTTCTCCAAGGTTTTTTTGTAACTATATAATATTTTTGACAAGTTAATGACTTAAAATTAGTTTGGTAAGTCCTAAGATTCTAAGCATAAGCATTCCAAATTATATAACTCTTTATTATTCATATATAAAATAAAAGAGATAGGGTGAGTTGGATGTTCAGAAGACCTCTTCAACTCTCTAAACTACTCACATTTATTCTCTATACATGTGGAAATACATGTTATAGGATGTTATTCAAGATAGTGTTCCAACCACCCTAGAACACCATTGAACACTATCCACAATATAATTCAATAATATAAATTAAATAAAATATACAACTCATCCAGTTTAGTTTACAAGTCCAATATACTCCAAATATGAAACTAGGGGTTCTAAATATTTCCAACCACATATAAATATATGATAAAATTAGTACAAGACATTAGTCATGTTTGAAATCAATGTTCATTTATTCCAAAATAAAGGATGGATCTATTTTCACTTATGTGGATGGACCATGATCTATTACAAAATAAATTTTAGTAATAATAATTTATATATGAGGACACCAATGTCCTATAATTATACATTTTATTCAATTATACATAGAAGTGATAATTTACAAAATTAAAAAATTATAAAACTTTTCAAATAATACCAACCTTTTCCAAAGGATCCATTAGTTCCCAAAGGTAGTTTAACATCACCCATGCATGTGTAATGCTTATTCCCACCCCTCTACACTATGATATTCTCAAATTGAGTACCAATCACAAATAATACAACATGGGGATATATGACTACATACCAAACCACTCACAAAAAATGGAAAAAATAATCATGCATGCATGAGAATTATTCATACCATAAACAGAAGAAGGAAATCCATAGATACACACACACATGTGTTCTTCACACAACCAATGCACATATGAGGTATTATTTGTTTGTTTTAGGATAATTTCCAACTAGTTCTTAAAATAATCTAAAGCAATAACCAATTCTAATGGTTGATTATTCTAAGGAGTTGGCCAACGAATAAGAGAAGGATTTTGACAATTTTCTCCTTTGAATTTTGGGATTTCTAGAACCTAGGAGGGTGGTCCAAAGCAATATTCACTTGGATTTCATATAATTGGTACCAAAAATTTCTCTAAATAGATATGTTCTCCTCATATAACCAATAATTACAAATGAAACACACTTAATGGGCTAGATTCTTGTATTTCTTATGCATTTTGAGCTCGAGAACATGTGAATAATGTTAAGAATTAAATATGTTTGAAATAGAAATTTTGTTCCAAAATGGTGATCATTGAAAGAATAATAAAAACTTTTTCTTAGACTGGTGACATAGACCTGAGCAATAGAGTCAAGGGAAATGCACTTTGAAAGCTTATATAATTGTATCAACCTAATTCTATGAAAGCTTAGCAAAAATGACTTACAATGTTACTCTTATATTTTACAGTCAATTCTACTTAGCAACCCCTATATGCATTCAAAATATTCAATATTAATTATATAACGAATTAATTTTCTCCTTGAATAGAAGCCATAAAAGAAACATTCAATTGCAAAAACTTGCAAAGATGAATAGAAAAGATCTTGGATCAATTTGTATTCATAAATGATAAGTATACATTCAAGAGGAGATAATTGACTCCAAAATTATTAGTGTATATTCATGTATAGAAATAGTACTATTAAACAAAATGAATAGTTACATTAACAAATCCTTTTCTATGTAAACCTAGATTGAACACGTATAGACTAGAACACAAGGTTTCTACTTACAAATGTTTCCACGATACTAACAAAATGGTCCTAAATTCCATTTTATAGAAACAAGGGAGAAAACAAGCTTTAGACCATGGATAGATGTCATATGTTCATTTGATAATCTTGTCCCTTTAGGATCAAAGAAAAAAAATGACAACTACCACATGGCAGAAAAAAATCTTTCACTAAAGGATAAAGAAATTGCATTTTTTGTTGAAAAAGATACTGTAGTGTATGTATACCCTTGTATTTTCACACTTGTTTGGGCCAACCTTGCTTTATTTATGCTTCTTTATGGCTTAACTGGCCCTATTTTGCATCCACAAGCCCTATAAACTATATATTTTTATGGAAAATCCTCACAAACCTCAAAAGATAAATGATAATTTAATGTTTCTATTTATGTTTCCCTTATTTGTGGAGTGGGACTAAAATTCCACGTAGGGCATCTTTGTCCTCCATGGGTATTGGGACCCTGATATTGAAAACACAAAAATAGGTCCCTTTTTGAAGTATGTACCCTGACGATTGAGCCTTGTGACTAAGACACCACCTAGGCCATCTTGGTCCTCCTAGGCTTATTTTTTGGGTACAATTTCAAATTTGGGTAGGATTTAGCCTCCTTTAATTAACGACTTCACATGACGGCTTGTTGTGGTGTAATTTTGGGATATTAAGCATGAATAAGTATAAATACAAGGTTCCTCCACCCATTTTTCATAACAATCAATCTAAGTATCCAAGCATTCAAGTATTCAAGCATTCAAGAGCATTTCATCAAGTATTTGGAGCCATCATCAAGATTCAAGCATCATGTCAAGGGTTTCGTGCATCCATTCATGTTGTTGAGCCAAGATTGTCAATGTAGCATTGAATATGTATTTGCAACTATTGTTCACATCATATCCAAGGATCCAAGATCTACATTCTTCATGGCCACTGGGTTATGTGTAGGATCATCATGGGTCAAAAAGTGGCGATATGATGGGTATGTGTAGGTTATGTGGCTGATGACTTTTTTTTACCCAAAATTGATGAAACGAAAAGGGTTTTTAAAGGAGATTCTCAGATTTCCACCAATATAAATTATGATTTACTTTGAATTTAATAAATAATTATTATTCCTTTTATATTTGAATTATGACTAAAGTCCTTATTGATAGGTTGATTGAAAAACATCTATATCTTTCAAACGACATCACATTTTTTGAATCCAAAACATGTGTCACATTCTATGCTTTGCATACTATAGGATTAAAAATAAATAAAATTGAATTTCATGAAGTTTTGACTAGGGATGATATCATGGTAGAAGAAAATGACAACATTGACACACTTATCTCAAACTTGATAGTAACATGGCTTCCTTAGATGAAGATGATGAAGTTAAATTAGACTCCTCTTCACTAAGATATCATGAAAATAAGGATAAGTTTTTTGATGTTATGCACATTAGATATCCCTTGACACCAACCACACATGCAAAACCTGTACAAGAGAAAGAAAAAGAAAAGAAAATTGAAGAAGTCACAAAGTTATTGGAAGATGCTTGGGAAACCTTTGATTCCATACCTACTTTCATGGGAGAATACAAGATCATAAAAAAAGAGTCTAAAAAGGGAAAAGGAAAAGAGGTAATGTCAATACAAATTTCAAAAGCATCCACTTCAACCACTTTTGAAGAAAGGGTGACATACACAAAAATATCTAATGAAGTTCATTATGAACAACCATCTAATCCAAAAAATTTGAAAAAGCTTTATGGAAGAGCTTATCAACTTATGAAACAACTTGTGTATAGTGGAATAGGATGTGGTGATAGATAACAAGGTAACCATGTCCCTATAGAGCCTAAAGCATAGGAGACAACTAATGATCTTGGTTATTGTCCTTCAAAAGAAATAAACAAGCCTTCATTCAATGTCAACACTGTTACGAAAGATTCTTCCAAGAAAACTTTAACTTTGGTGTAGGGTATGTGCAGGGTATGTGCAGGATCATGATGGGCCAAAAAGTGGCAATATGATGGGTATGTGGCTGACGACTTTTTTTTTACCCAAAATTGATGAAATGAAAAGGGTTTTAAAGGAGATTCAGTTTTTCCACCAATATAAATTATGCTTTACTTTGAATTTAATAAATAATTATTATTCATTTTCTATTCAAATTATGACTAAATTCTTGATTGATAGGTTGATTACCAAAACATCTATAGCTTTCAAGCGGTATCACATTTTTGAATCAAAACATATTCACATTCACTTTTCATACTATAGGATTAAAAAAAAATGAATTTCATTAAGTTTTGACCAAGTTAAGGTTAATTAGGACATACGAGTTTTTATGTTTTTAAAGTTGTAATAAAAATTCATAATTAATTATTTACTTAGGAAAAAATTACAACAATATATGCATCACATCGGGACATGAGTCTTATACTTATATCTATTAAAATCTTATAAAAAAATATTATCATTTTATTGTGTTTAGGGTGGTCAGACATACACCTAGTTCTTATTTTTCCCTAAAATTTAAGTACTACTCCATTGAAATTTCAAATTTTCACCAAATAGATTTAAAAAAAATAAACCTAGTGGTTTAGAAACTACATTCAACTTACTCAGATTCTATTCTTAGATATTTTTCAAATAATATGGATAACTTATTCAAATTTTTTCCAAGTTTCCCTAACTTTGATTTTTCGAATTTTTGCCACTAAGGGCCTATTTTTTCCATGATGATCCTACACATACCCACTACATGGCAGGTTATATTTTATTCACAAGAAATCATACAAGGTTATATCATTTACATGTATTTCATGTTTCATGCTTCATTTCATCATTTGTTTTAATTACCTAAAGGGGGTTTGACCAAGGAAAACCTCCATTTACTAATAATCAACAAGTTTTTTCCCTCTTGCATGTTTGTATTTGCAGGTTTAGGTTGAATAATTGAAGATCATTTGGAGTACAAGATTGAAAAGTTTCAAAGGTTTCATTTCCAAAGTTGTCATCTTCATGAAAACTCACCTACAAGTCAGATCTGGAAGTTTCAGGACCTCAGATCTGAGAAGAAGCAAGTGCAGACATCAACCTTTAGGACCACATTCAAAAAGTTTAGATATTCAAAATAGGAATAATACACCACTTTGGTTGTCTTATTCCTCCATAGAGTATTTTTTAGAGATTCTTCAAAATTTGGTTTCGAGATCCGAAGACTTCGTATTTGCCTCAAAAAATAGCAACGAGACTAATATGCCATCTTGGGCACATCTTAGTCCTCCATGACATATTTTGGCAGCATCTTTGCATTTCTAGAATCCTTAGAGTATCTCCATATTTCGTAGGTACACATACCCTAACTTGTTGTTGCATAGTTTCATCATTGGCATCTCTCATTTAGCTTACATTTCTAGTTTTAGTTCATTTTTCATATCACAATGTGTTTTCAAACACTTTTTTTTCCAAGCATTTGCTTGGCGGTGAACCCCCTAGAACTTAAAGAACCCCTTCCTAGGACCCTCCTAATTGAAAATTGGCTCACCTTGTGAGGTTGTTAGTCAATCCAACTAGGAATCCTAAGACATTAGTGAATGGTTAAGTGGAAAAGTGTGATATCCCAATAAGGTATCCATTTTCCCATTCATTAGATACTTTTTTTATCCCAAAAATGATGAAAAAGGAAACATGGAAGTACAAAAAAATTGTTGAACCCTCATACCACATTTTATAACTTCATTTTAAACATCTAAAGAAAAAGATGATTGGGCCACATGAGATAAAATGGGCTCCACCTTTTCAAAAAGACAAAAAGAAGTGCAAGAGATATTCATTCAATGTATTTTTTCACCCATGAGCTATATTCTTCTTCCAAAGGCCACTGAAAACCCAGAAGCTTCTAAACTTTATTATTATGAGCATTATATTTTGTATATGTAATTGCTCTTGTTTTTGTAATAGCACAAATTTGCATCCTAGGAAAAAATTTCATTTATTTTACCTTTACTTTAGAAACTCTAAGTTCAATGATGCAAAACCCACTACTATCTTCCCATTCCTTCCACATAGCATTGTCTTTTAGCATCTGTGGGGGAATATTTTTCAAGGATGTGTGCATGCCACATGGAAATCCTTGTGCCTCATTGACATCCTGACAGACTCCTATCTCTGAGATTCAAAGAAGCATTATGTTTCCTAATTAGCCATGAAGGTAACATCCTCTGTTGGGTCTTTACTAAAAGAAAATGACTCCTTACCTCTTTTTTCTCATTCAATCTCATACTTTCACTAGCTCATTCTAATTCTTTCACTCTCTCTTGATCTCTTGCTAATTCTCATTCTCTTACTATCTTTTTGATCATACTTGACTCTTCTTGTTGCCACAAGCTCTCTTCATGGACTCTACAACTCTTTCTTGTTGCAACACAATTATATTTTTAGAGTCTACAAAGCTCCATTCTCATCAGCTTCTCCTCTCAGCCTTGATTTCTTGCAAAAGGGATGGTGATATTGATATTTTTTAATTTACTTGCATCATTGTGTCTTATAGAGTAGCATTCAAACTATATTTTCACTCTATTTGATAGTGTCCTTTCCTTTCTATCTTTATTGATTTTCTCAATATCATGGAAACTTGGTTATCTATGGAGGTGGGAACACCAAAACATGGGGTTTGATTGAGGTAAACCTCAAAACACAACCCAACACTTTTCCTGTTTCTATGTGTGTAGACATTGGTTTGTCCATTTGGATTTATAGTTGAACAATTGGATTTCACATTGAAGGTATCCTTTCCTACTCTTTTCTTGTCATTTTCATCATTAGAATAATTCTCTCTAGTATTCTTCTTGTTTTACTATTTATTTCCGTATTTTCACATTGAAATTTTAAACTATATAACTCTATTACTCAAGTTATAAGTATTCCTCTAGTTTTCACATTGTCATTTTCTTGATTGTTATTAAACTTGTCCATATAGGATGCCAACGCATCCCTAAGACTCTAAGGAAACATACTAAAGTTTGTTCCCACATTGTCATCCTTAGACAAAGATATTTTTTTGTTTTAGTTCAAGACCCTTAAATTCTACTCACCTAATTTCTGAAACACCTGTCATTACCTATTGATCAACCTGAGGTAGTTTCTAGGGTAGTTTTTTCCTTGGGGATCTCCCATGACTTGGAACTCAATGGTGAAAAATCCCCTTACTCTACATTTTTGGTGAACTTGACATGAACATCCTTGTCTTGTTTCTTGTCTTTAGGGAATATTTCTCTCATGTCCTATGTGTGTTGTATATTTGTGTGTCATGAAGCGTGCAACTTTCTGACCCAATCTACAACCCCTAGATATGTAGTTAGAAGGACTCTTAGATATTTAGAAGTAGAATCTAGGTAGGTCATTGTCTACTAAACACAATCTTCTACATCTTCTCAATTAGTTCCATCTGAGTACGTGAACATGGTTTCATGTGTATCCCTCCTTTTGAAAATGTGAGTACAATCCTTGATATAACTTTCACCTCACATGATGAGCTTGTTAATAAGGAGTTTTTGCTATACATCCCTACCTGGATTAATGGAAACATCGTAATTGGCCTCTTAGTTGATTCGATAAGTCGGGTTGATGTGATAATAGAGGAAACTCTTTCTATATATAGTTTACATAAGGAGAGATACGAAGAGTCAAAGACCACTCTCTATACCCATGATGGACTCTCTATGGCCCCTATAGGTTCTATTTATTTATTAGTATTGGTAGGACCTAAGGCTTTTTATGTATATTTTTTTATAATTCTAGATTCTGACCTATTCCAAGTTAGGTTGGGCATCCCCTAGCCAGCTTCTACAAATGGTGTCACCTCTATAGTTCATAACTGTTTAAAGTTCCCTCATGAAGGAACTACACACATGGTGCATGACACTAGCTATAAACCACTAGTGTCATGTGGGGGCTTCTCACTAGATCACTTATGGGCTGCTTTGGTGGGACCTCTCCTTCCTAGGGGAGATTTATTATATAAGGCTTATGTTAAATATAAGATTGGGGGCTTAGCATCAAAGGCTAGTTATCCTCTCCTTATGCTATCTATGTAAAAGCCTCTATAATAGTGCAAGTTGCCACTTTTCCTCATCCAAGGGAAAGGGGAAGCTTTCTAATTTCTAGATCCTTCTCCATTTTTATCTATTGTTCCACCTACTTTGCTTCTTGTATGTTACACTTTTCAAAAAAACATTGATCAATATTTTTACTTGATCATGAAAATATTTTGGGTTATCTCGGTTTTCCCAAAATTGAGTATACACAATACCCATAGCTTCAAGTATTTCATGTTGAGGGAATCTTTCATGAATCTCTGAGGAAAGAGATTTTGCAATTTCCTCCAAATTATCACTAACAAATTTAACAATGTCGTTAAAATCTTCCTCATTAACAGCTACTTCTCTACTAGATTGCCTAGCTATCTTACAATGGTACATTGGTATCTCATATCCATGTACACAAATACATAAGTACCCACTTGCATTAAACTATAAATAATTATTAGGATTATTCAAATTAGTAATTTTCTGCCACATGAAATAATCTGGGCCTTCTTGTGTTAGATCTAGATATAGATGATTGAGGGCCAAGCATGTATGTTTACATAGATTGGCATATTCATTAATATACATAGTTCTATATTGGGATTTCTTCATAAGATTGTTCATCACATCCAACATGGAGAGAAGACTAGCTAAAGTCAATAGTGTCTCTATATTGGTTAACCTATGTAAGAGGTCACAAGTTTTGTCTATTGTGTTGTGATGCTCGTACATCACTCCAATCAAGGATTGATATTCTAAAAGAACTCGTTGCATTGGTCCATGCAGGGAGATCCACTTGGTATTAACATCCTTGAGAGGCTTGTTTTCTACTTTTATTCCCTCAGCAAAATTTTGAAATTCTGCGAAACATTTGGGACTTCGACAGAAGTATGCATGGATCTTGCAGACTAGATTTCCAACTTTTGATACTGTAGGAAACTTACTTACAATTTTGAATATAAATTCATTTTGTGGGCCATGCAGTGAATGCCAAGCATGTATGGTGTACAAGTAGTTTCTAACTTTGTGCAAACATCGGTCCTTTGACCCTACATCACTGCAGCTCCATCAGCTCCTACACACACCAACTTTTTGACAATTGTCAACTCATCCATATTTGCAATTTCATTCAAAAATTTCTTGACTAGTTCAAATTGATTTTGCGACGTTGAATTATCCTTCATTTTATGAAGATAGAGAAGATGAGCTTGGTGAGCATGTCATTCTACAATATAAAAATGCATACAAACCCAAGAAGTATTGTTTACCGTAGTAACTTCATCTAAAGATAATGCAATGAAATTTGACTCTTTTACTTTCTCCTTTAAATATTCCTTCTCAATTATAGCAAGACAGTTTGCCCATTCCCATCCAACATTTATTGACCATGTATGAAGGGATAGTGGGGAACACCCAAATAAGATAATAAACCAAAATATTTTGGTAGTCTGTCATAGGACACCCTCTAGACAAAATATGAAAAACAACACTCATCTGAATAGTTTTTGATAAATTTGGTACTTCCAATGCTTTTCCAAATTGTGCCTCAAGTGTAGTTTTACATGCAACAAGCTTCAACATTATTTTTTCATGCTCTTCATAATCCACATCATACCTAGCATGAAGACATCCTTCCTTTGATTTCAATCATATGACTAATTGTTCCTTTTTTTCTATGATTTGTTTTTCATAAAATTTATTGATATGATTTTCTATAGTGTCAATCTTTAGTTACAACATCTTGCCTCTTCCACATTTCCAACTACAAATCATACATTTGGCCAATGTTGCATTTTCAATATCATTTGCTTTCCCAATCCCCACTTGTACAATAAATGGTTACTTTGACAACCAACCAAGTTGAAAATTCCTTCTCATTTCTCACTCGCACCCCATTTTTTATTTGCTTCTTCGTTTCTTGCTACCAACATCATCCTCATCCAAGTCAATTATCTTATTCTAGCTAACCAGGGTATCCCTTGGAAAATTTTATGTGATATTTCCATCCTCATTTGATACATTTTGATTAAACTTGATGTCAATCTCAACTTGACCTTCTGGTGGTGGTGAGATATTGTGAATGCCTTCTTCATTAATATTTGGTGGAAGAGTTGATGATGTAGATCCATCTTGATTTGATGGATTAGAATCTTTGGAAATTCCAAAGTAAGACTATATGGTACCTCTATTTCTAAGTTTTGGGTGTTTTGATGGCCTCCCAGTCTCTTCACTATCCTAAGGGGCAGAAGGAGCCTCACCCTTGCTACTTGACATATTGATCTCTCACTTTGAATAAAAATTGCAAAAAAATGTCTTCTTGTTTAACAACATAGAATATAGATCTCATTCCCTACTCATTATCATCTTTAACTTTAAGAATGAAGAAAGAATGGAAAATAGATAAAAGAAAACTTATTATTATAACTAATAACACTATGAAGAAATGATCACTCACCTTTAAGTCTAAATTTTCAACTTTTGCTAACTTTCGAATCGAGAAGTAGAACATCAGAACTAAACAAAATCTGTAAGAATAAATGACAGTTTTGATTGTATTTATATCAATTCATATTTGGAAAATTCCACAAGATTTTTAAATGGTATATTAAAAATTTGGAGAATCCAACATGCTTATACAACTATATGTTGTAATTTTCAAGGAGGAATGTGTCCTCAAATGTAATTATTTTTTAATGTTATTGGCAAAATAGGTCCTCATAAGCAACTATTTATAAATTTTAATTGGTGAAATGGGTCTTCACAAGAAAGTTCTATTTGTAAATTTTAATTGGAAAAATGGGTCCTAATACAATGTTGTTTTAATAGTATTGGTGAATATGTAGGTGTTTTATTACACGCTTCAAAGATTCTAGGCATAAATACTAGTTGGCCCATTTGAAATGCATAGTTTGTTATGGAGAATTTGTTGCTTAAATATGCCTCATAAAAAAAAAATCATTCATGAATAAACATGCATTGGACCTATAGTTTGTAAAATCTAGGTGATTTAGACACCTTGTTGGTTTGCACAAATTTTCCAATTTTGACTTGGTCGATTTCTAGATTTCACCAATTGGTGAAGATTCACCACTAAAGTTTTCCTTGGTGGACGAAGAGGTTGTAGCTTTTGTAATTTATATGGTTTTTTACGTTTAATAGATTCACCAATTTCTCTAAACAGGATTAGTGTAGGAGGTCTTGAGATTATCCTATCTTTATCCTTCTTATTGATATGATCTACTGGTTCTTCTTTAGGAAGAAGGATAGCCAAGTCAGGGGGAGAATCCAAGATCACCGTACCATCACTTCAAAGCCTTAGATATTCTCTAGGAGGCTTGTTGTTATGCTAGGGATCTTGATATCCTAACCCCTTTGTGTTTTCATCAGTTGGTTTTTGTTCTAAGAGTTGATAAATTTCATGTTCACTTGTTGTGTCATAGCCATGTTTGCTCAAGATTTTCAATCCTTTTCCATATGTTTCTTCAAGGTTGATTGGAATGTTTTTTTACTTTGTTATCATAAAATAGTTGAGTGTTTTCATGTTTAGTGGAACTAGGTTCACCTATTGTAGGGAACTTAGGTTCAACTGGTTTCAAGATGTAAGTAACCAAAAATATGAGCAAGTGGTATTGTCGGAGGATCTGATTGTTTCATGGATGGATAGAAAGATGCATTAGCTTCAAGGTTATCAAGATAATTATTTAGGAACTTATTCATTTTGTTATCATATTCTCCAATGATGTCAACATCATGAGGAGGACATGCATTAGGACTTGAGTGAGCATGAGTGAGTTGGATTTTGTTAGGGTCATTACCAAAGGAACAATTTGGCATATCTACCAAATATTTCAAGGACATGCACAATTTTCCAAAGAACATATCCATGATGCAATCTATTGAACAAATGCACTTGAAATGAAGGAAATTGGAATAACAACAAACCTAGAAACTGAAATTGAAAAAAAAGGCAACCAATAAAAACAAAGAAAAGCAATTTTATATCCTAAAAGCTAGAGAATCAAATTTAACAGGGACTAAGATGCTAGGAAGGGCCACTTGGTCCTGCTGTTGAGATTTTGGAGTTCCAGAGGTTGAAATAGACAACAAACAATAGAGATAAATTTCTAAAGAAAAAATCTTGAAAGGGACTAAGACACCAGGAAGGGTGTTTTAGTCCTAGCAAAGGTCTTTTGCAGAAAAATAGTGAATTCTAGAATGCCAACAGTATTTATAGATTTCCTATGCAAGTTTTTGATGCTCAGAAATAGAAAAATGTGCAAATATGTGCAAGAAAATGTAACTAGGAACAAGCAATTGAATACAATATAGAATGCAATTTTTTTTCACTTTTGAATGCAATAAGAATGCAATGAAGATGAAGAAAAATTCACTTTTCATTTTTTTTGATGAAATGAAATGATGCAATAAAGTAAATATGTAACCTATATGCACTTTCACTAATGCAAATATAGGAAATCCTAAATGCACCTTCACTAATGAAAAATGCAAGATACCTTAGATGCACTTTAAGTAATGCAATGCAAGAATGAATGTAATCTAGATCTAAGGAGTTAATGGACTCCAAATAATTTATTAATGCTAAAAATTTGAGTTCACCAAAATGATGGATGGAAAAATGAATACACTTAGAGATATCACTCTTTTTCCACTCAATCATTCACTAATGCCCTAGGAATCCAAATTGGATTGATAACAACCTCACAAGGTGATTCAATTCTCAATCAAGAAGGACCTAGGAGGGGGTTCTTTGAATTCTAAGGGGTTCACCACCAAGCAAATGCTTGGAAAAAGAAATTTTGGAAAAGGAAATTTTGGAAAACACGGTGTGATATGCAAAATGACCTATAACTAGAAATGTAAGCTAAATGAGAGATGCAAATAATAAAATTATGCAATAGGGAGATAGTATGTGTGTACTTGAGAAGTATAGAATGTTGTGAGGATTTTGGAAATGTAACGAATGCTATCAAAAAGTATTGTGGAGGACTAAGATGCCCAGAATGGTGTACTAGTCTCACTACTATTTTTTGGGGTAAATATGGAGTCTTCAGATCTTAGAATCGGATCTCGAAAAATATTTGAAAAATAGACTTGGGGGGACTAAGATTCCCAAGATAGCATATTAGTCTTGTTCTAGATTTCTACAAACTCTGAATACGATCCTAAGCTCCAAGGTCTGCACTTGCTTCCCTTCGATCTCAAGTTTTGAAACTTTTGGATTCAACCTATAGGTGAGTTTTTGTGAAGATGATTTAACCTTGTAATGCAACTTTGAAAATTTTCCAACTTTGAACACCAAGTGATCTTGAAGTCTTCCACCTAGATTTTCAATCACAAATATGCAAGATGGGAAAAACTTGTTGTTTGTTAGTGAATGGGGGTTTTCCTTGGTCAAACCCTTTGTTGGTAATTAAACCTTGAAATGAAATAGAAATAATGAACTAAATGATTAATGAACAACATGCAAGGCTACAACTCACCAAACCCTTATAAAGTATGAAAACTTGTGTGTAATGGCTGCAATGAATATGGATCTTGAATGCTTGAAAGATAGGACTTGACTTGCTTTGCTTGAATCAAAACCTTACATCACAAATGTTAGCACAACACACATGATGCAAGAAAATTCTTTGATATGATGCTTGAATCTTAAAATGACTTCAAATGCTTGATAAATCTTCTCTTGAATGCTCTCACAATAGAATTGGATGCTTGATAGATTGCTAAAGATTGCTTGTTAGGAGAAAATGAGAGAAGGAACCTTGTATTTATATTTACTTATGCTTAATATCCTAAAATTATATCACAAGCTGACATATGAATTCATTAAATAAAGGAGGCTAAATCTAGTCAAAATTTGAAATTAAATCTCAGAAAGGCCCAAGGAGGACTAAAATGCCCTAGGTGGCATGTTAGCCCCAAGTCTTAAAAACTTGTGGAATAGACACTAAAAAGAGTTTGAATCTAGATATGTTAAAATCAAGGTCCTAAGAGCCTTGGGGGACAAAGAGGCCCTATGTGGTGTTTTAGTACCGACCCAAAAATTAGGGACACACTGATGGAATCATTAAGTTACCATTTATGCATTGGAGAATATTTAGATTAGCAAGAAAAAGATGTAATTAATAGGGATTGTGGACAGAAAATAGGACCAATTAAGTCATAAAGAAGCATAAATAAAGCAAGGCAGGCTTAAACAAGTGTGAGAATGCAAGGGTATGCATTTTCCTACACTACAGGACCAACAAACTACATTATATCCAGTGCTCAAATGTTGCAATTAGAACCCTTCCCACATGTTTTCTCCATTGATGTCTTTTGAGGTTTATCGTTATATTCTTCTACCATTGTAATTATGTATTACAAATTTATTGAAATCTTTTTCTTTATATATAATTGTAATTCTTTATTCACCTACAAGTTCCAAACATTTTGCAACCTCTAGTTTCCTATGTCGCCAATAATGTCATTCCTATAACTAGCCTGCCACTAATGAAAAGTCCACTACAAATGATCATCCAACAACCTCAAGCAACCTTTCATAAGGGCTTATCATTTTGTTCACTTCTACATTGAGGTGCTAATAAGAGTTTTGAGTAGAATCTAATGCACTCTCTATTTATATCTTCTTCTTTAGTAAGCCATTTACCAATTGGGGTCTCCTGTACAAATTGTATTTCTTTTGTAGCCCTTTTAATCTAGGTATAAGCATGAAAATATTTAGTATTTCGATCTCCCTCTCTCAACTATATTTACCTTGAATTTTTCCTCCAATATATCTCTTCGCTTGCACATAGTTCTTCTCATTCCCTTGTAACTTTTTTTTTTATCATATAAAGAGGCATCTAAGCCATTTTTGATAATATCCTCATGGACTTCCTTCAACTCTTTGTGAACTAAATCATTTTTCTAAAAGATATTCTTCAAAACCTCTTTGTTCCACTTTATAATCTGTTGCTTGGCATATATTATCTTTTTACATAATTGAAACAGATTCTTTGTACCCTGCTCTTATGGTACGTTAATCCACCAATGTTGAAGTAATTCCATGAATTGGTGATGTCTAAACCGCATGCTCTCAAATTTGAACAATGATTTAAATTTTGGGTGGGAGACATTTGATATGTTGAGATAAATCACATAGTGACTATACCCTGCATAAGGAAATATTTCTGACACTAGACTATGGTGCAAGTTGAACCAATTTGAAGTGACTAAATACCTATCTAACCTCTCTACTATCCCTTTTAATCTAGGTAGAAGCATGAAAATATTTAGTATTTTGATCTCCCTCTCTCAACTATATTTCCTTTGAATTTTTCCTCCAGTATATCTCTTCCCTTGCACATAGTTCTTCTCATTCCCCTATAACTTTTTTGTTTATCATATAAAGAGGCATCTAAGCCATTTTGGATAATATGCTCATGGACTTCCTTCAAATCTTTGTGAACTAGATCATTTTGCTGAAAGATATTCTTGAAAACCTCTTTGTTCCACTTTATAATTTATTGCTTGGCATACATTAGCTTTTTACATAATTGAAACATCTTTGTACCATACTCTTATGGCATGTGTTAATCCACTAATGTTGAAGTAATTCTATGAATTGGTGATGTTTGAATGACATGCTCTCAAATTTGAATAATGATTTAAATTTTGGGTGGGGGACATTTGATATGTTGAGAGAAATTACATAGTGATTAGACCCTACATAAGGAAATATTTCTGACACTAGACTATGGTGCAAGCTGAACCAATTTGAAGTTACTAAATACCTATCTAGCCTCTCTGTTATTTGCAAAAAACCTTTTCTTATGTTTTTCCAAGTATATTTCCCCTTTTTTGGAACAATGTCCTTTAAAGCATTAGCGCTGATGAATGTGCTGAAATCTATCATTGCTTTGATAGGTGGACTGATGCCCCCATTCTTTTCTTGTAATGAATCTATAGCATTAAAATATCCTACCAATACAACTTTTTCATCCCCTAAGTTAATTAATAGCTATGTGATTTGATCCCAAATACTTTTCTTATCAGAGGTTGAAGTCGACCCATAGATGTTTAACAACTAGAATTTCAAATCAAATTTAGTTACCTTCAACAACTGCCAGTTACTTTCATTTTTGCTTGACACTATATCTACTATTTTAGGGTTCCAAACTATTACATCTACTGAGGTTTTTATTCCTATTATAAAAATAATAAAGGTCTTTTAAATCTATTAGTAATATCCTTAAAAATGGTAAAATATTGGATTCATATTCTATCCATTAAAATTTTTATATTTTTGTTCAATAGAAAAGGTCTTCTAATATTATTAAATTTATTTTTATTTGACAAATGTTTCAAGGTTATTTAATGGAATGATAAGTTATAAGATAATATTATTTGGTTGGGGAGGAGGTTTTTTTTGACATGGATCCTATGTATTTATATTCTTTATTATCATTCACTAAAGAATAGTTTGCAAGAATAAATGATTTAGGGTATCCATGATCCTAATAATGTTTGGTCCAATTAGTCAAAGAGTATTTGGTATAAAGGTCTCGCGTCAAAAAAAATTTACATGGATGATGTTATTTAATAAACTTCATGCTAGGGATGTTTTGCATGGTCCTAATTCTAAATCTTATCTAGTTTAAGAAAAAAATGAGTCTCTCATTGATTTTTTTTATTCCCATTTTCCTATGTTAGTCTAACAATGGTATTCACCTATTTGGTATTTTGTGTATAGTAAATATAGCATCAATTGGTTTGATATTTTATTTTGGAAAGTTGGGAGTTCCTATTCTCTTACTAATTTTTTGAATAGGTGGTGGTTAATTGTGTATCTATAAGTTATCTAGTTTGTGTGGATTGATATAAATGAGAATATATTTTGGGTATGTAGATGCATCCTCGATAGATTTTCCTGAAAAGTCACAATTTCAATGGTTTCTAATGTTGTTCCTATGTAGGTGCATAAGAAAAATAATAATATGATTTAATTCATTAGTGACAATCTAATTATTGAGATCCTTATACGATGCAATGGGTTAGAGTACCTATGTTTATTTTATTACCATTATGGTGACCTATTCAAAGGGATATCACTATTGTTAATGAATTTTATTAGTCTTCTATGGATTATGATAATTTTTAAATGGATTATTTTTTCCCTGAGAGGAAAATGCTATTTATAATTCTTCAGTTGGTAATGGTGATGATTTATCTTTTTAATGATCTTTCTATTGCTCTTGTTGATCTTGGTGGAGGTGGTTCCTTTTTTTCACTGATGATCCTCTTGCTAGTGGTTTTCATAGGAGTGGTGTTATTCTTGATGTATTTGTTGTCCTAGGTGGAGGTGACCCTAATAGAAAATGAAAAGATATTGTTATAAATATTACTAGTCAATTTGATGTGTGAAGTGTTTTTGGGCCTTCTTCTAATCATAACTCAAACATGGATGTTTCACCATTATTTATTGTTCCAATTAGGATATATCATTATTCATGGCTTTAGGATCATTGTGAATTTATAGTTAAATCTCTTGAGAAGGATATCAACTCTTTTATTGATATGGAAAATAAGAAAATTAGTGATAAACGATTACTATTGATACTTGATACTTTTATATATGATTTGGATATTCTTGTAGAAAGTATCATTATTTGATCCTTAATTTGATTGCTTATATGTTTTTTATTAAGTTAATTAGGTTTTTGGTAGGGCTCAAACCTTGTTACAAAATAAGAATGATAAAAAATAAAGAATAAAAAATAAGTTTTCCAAGAAGATATCAATAATATCAATTCTAACAATTTCTCAATCCAATCTTATGCATCTTCAAACCGATAGGGTTTGAGTGTAAATGAGAGACCAATTTAGAAAGACATTTCTTCCTCATTTGTACAAATATCTAAGAAGAATTAACTTTCCAAATAAATAGACCTAAGAGATGAGTGATGAGAATCCCCCTTAGAAGGCCCATCTAAGAGTAATACATAATTTGAGGAACAACGTGAAGTTTTTTATTGTTAATATACCATCTTGGGTATAATGAAATGATCTTTAGAAATTGAAGGCATAATTAAAGCAATAGAAATAGGTTGTTGAGCTTCAAAATTATCATCCCTGAGTTTGGTAAACTGTGAGGATGGGTGTACTCAATATATCCACCGCTCAAATTAGAAATATGTCTTTATCATTCCTCCTGTATGAATTGAAAGACCAATAAACTCCACTATATCCACCGCTCAAATTAGAAATATGTCTTTATCATCCCTCCTGTGTGAATGGAAGGACCAACAAACTCCATTATATCCACCACTCAAATGTGTCAATCAGAACCCTTCCCACACGTTTTCTCCATTGATGTCGTTTCAGCTCTATCGTTATGTTCTTGTGCCATTGTAATTTATGTACTAAAGATTTATTGACATCTTTGTCTTTATATATCATTGCCATTCTTTATTCACCTACAATTTCCAAGCGTTTTGCAGCCTCTAACTTCCTATAAGCAACTCACCACAAATCAAAAGTCCACTACAAAAGATCATCCAACAACCTCAAACAGCCTCTCATAAGGGCTTATCTACAGCCCTCGTTGACTCTCATCCATGAAAAAACACCAGCCAGTATATGCCTAATTGTACCGCTTAGTGGGGTTCTGATTCAGGTTGATTGCATGAAGAAACTATGTAGATCTGAAAGGCCTGCTTGATCTTCTAATCCTGAGTCCAGATAACTGTGTCAGTCATAGTGGACCTTAAAAATAGTGGCTGGAAGGTCACCAAATATATCTAAGCCTTTCATAAGGGCTTATCTACAGCCTTCATGGACTCTAATCCATGAAAATACACAAGCTAGTATATGGCTAAGTGGGATTATAATTCAGGAAAATTTGACGTTGATTGGATGAAGATACTAAGAGTGTGGCAGGCGAAAATCAAATAGTGCGAGCACTTGAAATACTAGCAGTTTGGTAAAGCGTGACGATGAGTGTACAATTTAAAAAGGAGAACCAAGTTGTACGCTACGTGAGTTTCAGCTTCTGTATTTGTTTTTAGTGCGCACTAACAAACAAACCATTTTTTTCTTGATACTTTTGATATATATTTGCACGTTCCGATTAAGCAAACGAAACCCCGAATCTTTCTTCTTAAAACTCTGGATATTTTAAGTAAAGCGCATTATCAGAAAAGTGGATAAACGAGCACCATTCATTGTGCACTTTTGCAAAGGTCCACTTCGCAGAAAAATAAGAGTTTCTTTTGGATTGAATAAAATCAAGTGTTGTACTATTAAACAGTCGTGCTTGTTATTTCCTGCAGTGGATATTTGACGGCAGCTTTCTTGCAAGTGAGTTTAGGAGATCTCTGTTATTCAAGCTTTTTACAGGCAGATTAATCTATCATTGTATTTAAATCTACTCAATGCACTCATGCAAGATTTGAGAGCTATATTCATATATCATTTATGTTTCACATGTCAATTGGTGCAATACAAGAAATTTAAACCTACATAATCATTCTAGCATGTGTGTGGCTTTTTCTTGATCCCTAGACTTGTACCTATTGGAAACATTTTTCATACTTTTTCCATAATTTTAGTCGATTAATATTACAGAGACTAGTGATTAATTTTTCGGAGGGTGTTTTGCATTGATTTTATATTTTCTCTCATGAACATAAGCAAAATGTATGACCATATTTTGGTGTGTCTACTATTATATACATATGCATAAGGATAGGGAAAGAGCTTTGATAATTGTAATGAGAAGAATGTAATTTTTATCTAATAGTAAATAAAGTTAAATATTGGATTTTCTGTTTATTTTTATTTTTGGAGGTCATCTACAAATTATTTGTAGATAGGTTCAATATGGGAGCACAAGCCTTCTTGGGTTGAACCTCTTCAGCTAAGAGCCAAGAATTTAAGGGTATCCATTCTGCCAAATTTATCGAATTGGCTAAACCTCTAAGCCTTCTTGGGTTGAACCTCTTCGGCTAAGAGCGAAGGATTGAGGGGTATCTATTCCGCCAAATTTATCCAATTGGGCTGAACCTCTTTGGCTAAGAGCCAAGGACTGAGGGGTATCCATTCTACCAAATTCGCCTGGGCCATGATCCATTTTTTGGGGCTAAACCTCTTTGGCTAAGAGCCAAGGATTGAGGGGTATCCATTCCACCAAATTCGCCTGGGGCACATTCCCAACCTTATCGCTTATGATGTCGGAGCCTTGCACTCAGTAAAACTTAATCCGTGGTGAGTTCATTAAGAACCATTCAACTTCACCAATAGATCAATGACCCATTGACAATTTTTGGATTTTTCACTAGAAACGGATTTTCTCAGATGTGAAAATAAGTATTATTGATTCAATTGTATAAGCTAATTAAACTTTTTTTTCATATAATTCCTACAAAATAAATACATAATTTTGATTCCAAAAAATATCTTGAAATTAATCGTAATTTTTAAAAATATATGTTAATAGAATTCTCTACCTAATTATAAAAATTAATACCATTATTTCTATTTGACATTTTTACATTTAATTAATACAAATTATATACATAATATTTAATCTAAGTTAATTTTATCTTTTAGATCCATCTTATTGGAAGTTTATTTTCCATTACAACTTTCAATTTATTGAATTGTCTTAGTTTTTTTTTTTTATTACTTATCAACTGTGAAAATCTTGCTTGGGTGAGGATAATATACAAAGGTCAAATATTTAACTTTTTCGATTTATTCTCAGTTTTTCTTTCCAATTTTAGAACATTAAACCCAACGATAGTAGTATCTCGGACCTTATGAATTCCTCCCGCCGAGTGAACAGTAAGAAGGAAACCCACCAAAGAAAAAGAACAAGAAACGAGTAAACAGGGATTGCCATGGTTTGATTATGGCCCCACGCGTCCATTGCGCGCTCCATAAATTGTTCCACGCATTCCTCTCCTTCCATCTCTGCTAAATTGCAGTTGTATGTTCTGGTTTCTTGAATAATCTTCCACCACCAATCCTTTTGTCTGGAAAGCTTACTGCAAGGCCTATCCATGAAATTTCCAACCTCCTTAAAACTCTCCACCCTTTCCCCACTCCACATTACCAGATCCCATCCAACCCATAACGCCCATTTAACAGCAGCCCCAAAGAATTCCAAGTCACCAACATTCATATTCAACAAGCATGCCATTCCTATAACCTGCTCTTTAGCCAGCCCACCACTAATCCAAAGCCCAATACAGAAGATCTTCCAACAAGTTCAAACAGCCTTTCACAATGGCTTATCTACAGCCCCCATTGACTCTAGTCCAAGAAAAAAGACAAGCTCGCATATAGCTAATCCTACCACAAAGTGGGATTCTGATTCAGGGAATCATGATGTTGATTGGATGAGGAAGCTATGTAGATCTGACCCTTCTCCAAAGCAGAGTTTGGCAGGCAAATGGAGAGAATACCATGGTGCTAACAACTGGAAAGGGCTTCTTGATCCTCTTGATGCAAACTTGAGAAGAGAAATTGTTAAGTATGGAGAGTTTGCTCAGGCTACTTATGATGCTTTTGTCTCTAATCCGGATTCCACCTCCTATGCTAACTGTGTCACTAATGATCTCGATTCATTTTTTGATATAGTGGGGCCTAAAAGGAGTGGCTACAAGGTCACTAAATATCTTTATGCAACCCCCACCGTCCAAATGCCAGACTCGCTTGCAAGAATACTACCATCACCACTGAAACCCACCGGGCAGTCATCTAACTGGATGGGATTTGTTGCTGTGAGTGATGATATGCAAGAAATCAAAAGATTGGGTCGAAGAGATATAGTCATTGCATGGAGAGGCACCGTCACTCCTTCTGAATGGGCTGAAAATCTTAAGACAGATCTAAAATCGTTAAACTTCATGCCATCGCAAGCTGATCTACATAGCTCTTCTGGTTTAAGTTATGGAGACCTTCATCCAAAGGTTGAAAATGGATTTCTAAGCCTCTATACCAACTCTTCCAAGGCTGATGATAATGGCAATAGAAATTCAAGTAAAATAACTAGTAGTGCATCAGAGCAGGTTATGAAAGAGGTTCAAAGATTGGTGGAGTTATACAAGAATGAGGAATTGAGTATTACTATTACAGGGCATAGCCTAGGAGCTTCCTTGGGACTCTTGAGTGCTTACCAAATTGGAGAAACATTATTAGCATCCAATAATTTAGGTGCTAAACACAATATACCTGTGACAGTGTTTTCTTTTGGAGGGCCCAAAGTTGGAAACCTTGATTTCAAAGAGAGAATGGAGAACATAGGTGTGAAAACTTTGAGAATAGTGAATACCCATGATCTGATACCTAAACTTCCTGGCATCTTTTTGAATGAATGGATGCACAGAAAGCTTTTTAATGGAGTGAAGGGGGAGATATACAGTCATGTAGGTAACGAGTTGAAGTTTAATCACTTGAATTCTCCTTATCTTAAACATGATGGTGATTTGTGTTGCAGCCACAATTTGGAGGCCCATTTGCATTTGGTGGATGGTTTTCAGAGCTCGGCTGTTCCATTTCGGTCTAATGCAAAAAGGGATTATTTTCTTGTTAATAAGACCTGTGATTTGCTTAGAGATGAACTCATGGTGCCTCCGAATTGGCTGCTTTCGTCAGAGAACTCCATTCCTACTCCAAGATCCAGATCCAGCTACATGAGCAGTCTATCTGTTAATTAATGTCTATCTCCTAGTTAAAATACTAGTAAATAATAGAGTTTAGAGGAAAATACATCCCTGAAATAGAAAATTTTGTAAAGTGTAGCTATGTGCATACAATTTTAAAAGGACAACTAGTTGTACAATTTTAGGCCAATTGCTCGCACAGTTTTCAGTATCTGTATTTGTATTTTGTGCACACTACTAAACACACATAATTTTTCTGTAGTGTTGATACATTGCACGTTACGTGGATATTTTAAGCAAAGCGCATTATACAAGAATGTGGAAATTAAATTTTGCGGGCCGTACGCATTCACTCCGAGCTCTCTAGATTGAATCTGGACCTTCCTCATTTGAAATAAAGGAAAACCATTCATAATGCAGTTTTACACAATTACACTGTACCATCTGCACAAAAAAGTGATTTTATAAAGATGCTTAAAGTGGCTCAAATAACTATTTCGCGGGACGGTGCACACGCTCTCCAAGCTCCCGGGAATAAATCTACACTTTACAATTATTGGGTTACTTGCGCTCCTTCAGAGGACCATTATTAAAATATAAAGTTTTGAATTTTGTTGTTATGTGAGAGTTTCTTCTTTGCCATGTGTCATTTAGTTTAATAGTGCTAGGCTATTGTCCATGAATTCTCTATATTTCCAAGTGGAGAAGATAATTTTTATTCAGATTTATACTGTTTATTTTTTATTTATGTGGATTGCGTTTACAGATCTACTCTTTTCAAAATGTCATCAATTTTTAGATTTATGTTTTTATTCTAATAATTATATTTTTCAAGATTGTTGTATTTTTTAGTTATATGTATTTCTTTAAATTAGAGATTTACAAGTATTTTTAATAATATGTTTTTCTTGTTGTGAGATCAAAATATGTTTCTTTTATCTCTATAGAAACACTCTTAGTTTTCTCTAAGTTCTCATGTTTGGTTGTTCCTTGAATATCAAATGATTCAACTGTCAAATAGTCAATAACAATTTGACATCTCATTCAAATACAAAAGTGATAAATAATTGTCCTATCTTTTCAAACAAAAAAAGTATTTATTTTATAGGATCCACTATTATCTATAAGGTTTTATATCAGGTTAGTTCAATCTAATGGTTCCCCATTAGTCATCTTAGGATCATGAAGTTGCCATCCTTGGAATTAATATAGTCACTAGGGTTGGAAAGAGGACTTTGGATTCTCTATGAATCAGGAAGGATGTGTCCCTCTCAAAACCACCCTTATCCCTACCCACTACCAGAATATTGAGGGGCCATTCAACCCCACTCCTCCCTTTGTAGAGGGAACCTCCACATCCCCATTTCTATATTTATAGTATGGATAAAGTTGAGAAAACTTCTCTCATTAGACCATTTAGAAAGTTATAAAGTTGGACTCCTTTGTAGTATATCATGCATCTAGTAATCAAACACTTGGTCACCTCTATAGATAGAAAGGAATGTCCTACATTTATCCTCTTCCTTCTCTACCCTCTATTCACTATGGCTATATTGAGATATTTAATGTTTAAGAATAACCCTCATATCTTATGAAGACTAGATATTTCTTGCTCTCTTTTTGCAAGAGAAGTTTTACCTTCATTTGTAACTATCTAGAGACATGTCAACTCTCTAGAGGGTTTCAACTGAATGTGGCCCATTGACCAACTTCCAAGCTCATATGCTAGATCCATAAAACATCACATATTTGGTGACCTCCATGGCCTTAACCCCATTATACAATATTTTTTAGACTTAAATGGAAAGAGTATTATCTAAGACCTACAAAGATTATCTATGAAACATATTTGTGTCCCCTTTCTTATATTGTGTTCTTTATGTTTTTTATTTCTCTTGGGATGTGCCTCAATGCTCATGTATCCTTTAGTAAAGGAAAATAAAATTTCCTTAAACTTAGTCTTTTCTAATTAAATAGATATGTCACATATGCATGAATTAACCTAGATCAAATAAAGTAGAGCTACATGTGTGATAAACTGAATAGCTCAATGCTAATCTAGGAAATTAAATCTAATAGATATAGGTACTTGGTTATAAGGATGATGTGGATGAATCTATGATTGTAGAAGAGGAAAAAAATATTATTTAACTAAAATATATTAGCCAAATGATTTTCCCTACATTTGCCTTAATATTTCACTAGTTTATTACTATTTAACATATTAATTCTACAATCTTATATAAGTAATTTTAAAAGGTAGAGTTTTAGTTAACTAGAATAATAAAAGATATAAAATACAATTTATAGAAAATAAATTAATAATTTCCACAAATAAACTTTACAAAGGTAAAAAGAGAACAAAAAGAGGAACCTAGAGCCAAAAGGAGAAAGCCACTACCTAGGATGCTAACATGTCATGTAGATGTTCACAAATTGCATTGTTATTCATATGAATAGAATATGAAAAATCATCCATAAAATATAAATATCTAATGATGTTATTCTCACAATCTATAGATCTTGAAACAAAAGAGCACCATAAAATACTATACTAGGAAATATAAAGAAATAAAATAAATAATAAGATTTACATTATAAAAAATGGACAATATAAATGAATTTTTAAAAAAGAAAGAACTAACAAACCTCTAAGTAGCTTAGTAACTTTAAAATACTTGCAAGTACAAAGGAAAAGGAAAATTATGTGGGGTTGTTCAAGTATTTTTCTCAATGAAATCCATACATGAGCATTTCTACAACCATAGCAGTAAATCTATATGGATAGAAATAAAAATATTGTGCTTTATTAATCTAAGTGCATCTAGAAATAAGAAGAATGACTAAAATGAAATGTCGTAGGATGTTTAAATATCAAGGTGCTCAAAGGAACAATAAAAGAATGTTGCAATAACAATAAGAAATAACAATACTATCTCTTGGAGTGGCTTGAATAAGCTAAGAGGAAATAAATCTTAAAAGAGACTATTGTAGAGAGCTTGAGAAAGTTGTAATAAGCTATTGAGTGGAGGATAATGCAAGAGAAATCCTAGAGAGGGCCAAGAGAGAGCCAAAAAAATAAGGGTCTTGGATTCAAAAAAGGAAAGAGGGGAAAAAAGGAAGCTGATGATGATTGATTTGGCATCATTTTGAGACATTCTTAGTAACCACATAAGGTGAAAATTGGATTTTTTGTTTTTTTAAAACTATCGAATAAGAACATGTCACAAGACACTAGTGTGATGCACAAACATCTGTATGATGTGCTAGTGTGTAAATATTTCATGCTCAAAATGATGAGAGAATAGAAGAGCATATATCTAACTCAAAAGTTACACCAAAAAGTGACACAAAAAAATAAGGCCTAAGCACAATGGGAAGTAAAAAGGCTAATGCAAGGGTTGAAATGAGCCTAAAAAAACACTAAGCGAATAAATACCAAAGGGGAAAAATAAATAAAGTGAAACTATAAGGGTACTCAATTTTGACATTATAATGACATGTGTATTGATTTTGATGATCTAATGCTAGAAAATTAGTAATATAGATGTGCTCTCTATTTGAAATTTGGTGATTCAATGTCATTTTTTCCTAATTGAATATAGGAGTTTTAGTCACCTTTATCGGAATATATTTTTCCTAGGATGCACAGATTAGATACTATTTGTTGTATGAATTTTCTATTTAATTCACCTCAAAGGTTTCTCTTTTCTAAATTTTGATGACTAGAAGTGTTCCTAATCAATTTAGGTGGATCGGATGTAGAGTACAACAATATTTAACTTTGTAATCTAGTATATTGTCATTATTAAAACTCCTATTATGTCTTTTTTCTCATATTTTCCTTTGATTACCTCTTCTTTGCATTCATTGAAATTTAAATTTAATGTAAATAATAAAATATTATGAACTTGTATGAAAAATTTAGGTCCTTTAGGTTTCTCTTGTAAAAGAATCATTCAAAACAAAATTATTCTAAAGGGTTGGGTGTTAAAATTGACTTAGGCATTAAAAGTAATAAATAATATTATAAAAGATAGAGAATTTTCTTCTTTTATTATGATGATTGATAATGGTTTTTTGTGCCTTAAAAAATGCTAATATATGTGGTGTTTTAATGGATGAGTGTAAATCTAATTCTTCTCTAAGAGTTGTTAAAACTAATGATATCCCTTATTATGTTGAAAGGTTGAATATGAAGGAAATACCCCTCCTAGTTAATCATCTTCCCTCTTTTTAATCTATTTTTATGAACTTATTAAGGTATGATATTAGAGGCACTAAGGCCCATTAAAATAGATATTTGGTTAAATCACTTTGTAAATATAGGCCGAACATTGATTGTTTGTTTCTTTATGAGGTTAAATTTTTACAGTGTTACTTGGAAGGGGCTTTTAAAGCAATTAAAATAAACTCTATTATTTATTTAGCTAAACATATTAAAGGGAGGGGGTCATTTCTTTTTGTATCAATTCTTCTTTGGGGAAAAATATTATTGGACATGGATCTCCTCATAGTCATGGATTTCTGGACTAAATTGATTATTAATGGCAATATTTTTATTTATTCTTTATATGACCCTAAAGGGTATAGAAATAGATCAAACCTTTAGAATTCGTTTATTATGAACATTAAAAATATTCCCTATTTTTAGGTGTCTATTTTAATATGGTTGAGAATTTTATGTGAATAAACATAGTGTTTCTAAAATTTAATGGAAATTAAATGAATTTATTTGAGTAAATTTAAAAGAAAAATAAAAAACTATTGCCCATTTAGTTGGCTATAAGGAGAATAATAAATGGATTTAGTTTACAAATCCTAGTTTTACAAGGCTAATAGAATATTTTTCTATATTAGATAGGTTTGTGGTGAATAAATTCTTCTTTTTTCAATATTAGATTGAGTTATTTCCTATTTCTAACCATCATAAGTCTCCTTGAATCTTTAAAATAATCTATAAACTAATTATATCTTATTTGAAAGATTTATCTTGTCCTAACAACTTGTATAACCTTTGGGTCTTAAATTTTGGTA